>CM076577.1:1331986602-1332253198 GCA_034641835.2 Pinus albicaulis | reverse complement strand
ACAACCCTAAAGGGTTTTTTGCACATGTTTTATCATAACATTTCCCTCCATCCAATATATATTGTAGAGTTTTCTGAAGAGGGAGTCTATTCTAGTTTATAACCTGATCCACAATCAAAGAAAATGGCTAGGGATTTCACAAGTTATTAGTTTGTAAACTGATCCACAATCAAAGGAAATAGCTAGGGATGTCATAAGTTATCATTCACATAGTGATTTATTGAAGTTCTTAGCTGAAATGGATCCTATTAGATGCTTGGTGGCCAGAGACACTAAAAAATTCAAAATAGATATTGAAGTTCAAGTTGAAATGGATCATATTAGATGCATGGTGGCCAGAGACACTAAAAAATTTAAAATAGATATTTGTTATGAAATCCATATTGTCTATAAACCATCCAAATTTCCCACATTATATGATGTCAAACTTACTCAATTTTTTATTAAACTTTAAACAAAGTTTTTCACTACATAATTTTATCTTTTATAATTTTTTTATTTTTCAATTCTAAACAAAACTTACAAAAGAAAAAAACCCACTCAATCCTTACTGTAGATTAACCAAATTGACACCATGTGATTAAAAATAGAGTAAGTTGAGACAACCTTAATGGGTTTTTTGTACATGTTTTATCATAACATTTCCCTCAATATAATATATATTGTAGAGTATTCTGAAGAGAGAGTGTATTCTAGTTTATAACCTGATCCACAATCAAAGAAAATGGCTAGGGATTTCACAAGTTATTAGTTTGTAACCTGATCCACAGTCAAAGAAAATGGCTAGGGATGTCACAAGTTATCCTTCAAACAATGATTTATTGAAGTTCCTAGCTAAAATAGATCTTATTAGATGCATGGTGGCCAGAGACACTAAAATTTTTTAAATAGATATATTGTCTAAAAAATTTAAAATAGATATCTATTATGACATCCATATTGTCTAAAAAATTTAAAATAGATATCTATTATGACATCCATATTATCTATTATGATTTCCCCGAGCTGTTACCTATATGGTGACTGAGTGATGATGGATTCTTTAGACACTTTATTAGTATTGTGGAAGAATTTGGAGTATATCATTAAGGATTGTGAGTAATTCATGTAGCAGTTGCATTGCTTATGAAATATTTTTATATCATTTGGATAAGTTGTTGTATATACAGTTATACTATGATATGGATACACATTCCCCCAAGCGTTACCATATTGTGATTGTTGTCCAATTGTTGATACTTAGAGAAATATAATTAAATGATTGATGGTTTTGGAACATCAAAATTACTATGATGACCTTTTATCTTAGGATGACTCCTTAGTTTTGAGATTCAATTTCCATGACGAAGATGCATAGATTGCTTCACAGGAAAACCCTTTTTCCTATTGATAGTATGTGGTAGTTGTATGAATGGACTATTTATATTGTCCTCACTGTCATAAGATTCAACAAAGTTATTTTTTTTTATAAGTATATATACAAGTTATACATATTATGTAGCAAGAAATGTTCTTTAATAATGACAATCACTGAAAGGGGAAATGATCTCAATACACCCCTCTAGATATACAATGTCTCATGGTATTTTTTTCATTTGTTGACACATGGAAATTCCAATACCAAAACTCTTTCACAGTGTTGCTCACATTATACGAAAGTCTATCTTGATAAGGTTTCCTACATATATTAGCCCAACATGCAAGTTCATCATTCTCATGTTATTGAATCCTAATTTTTTAATGCCTCCATAAACTTTTCTTAATGTTTTGTAGATTATTGTTTTCATTGACATCAACCAATTTGATGTAGTTCTTTTTCCAACAACACTTGTCAATAATTTCCTACTAGCACTTATGCCATATTGAGATTGATATTTTGCAATTTTTCCAGGGGTTGATGTCATATTTCTTGATACTGACTCATTTACCTTCACCTCTTTAGAATTTCTAATGCCCAATAATTGAACTATATTTCTTAGATATTTGTGCTTTCAAAATATATTTATGAGTTATAATTATAAAATAATATTTTTAAAAATTAATGTAGAAATTCGATTGTGAAAATAGTATTTTTTAATGATATAACTAGTAAATCTATTATCCCTTTTTATTTTTTAATGATTCAGTTAAGATTAACATTTGTATGTTGTCATGAGGAGATTTTTTATGTTGCATGTCAATTACCTTTTATAACTCTAGGAGGTTCTTAATATTGCCCTTTTTTTTTAATAAATGAAACTCAATTATATACCTAAAAATATGATTAGGTAAGAGAATTTTAGGATTATAATTTTTTTTTATCCAAGTTGACAATGTGAATGCTTATTTAACTAAAATTGGCTCCCATGTTCAATACCTCCCCATGGGGTTTGAAGATAATAGGTAATGGAAATTGAATGACATATAAAACAAATAATTTATATGTCAACAAATCAGTTCTATATATTATAGTAGTTATTGCTTGAGTAATTTTTCAATTTGACATTCAGTTCTTTATTAATAAAGTTGTTTTATTTGGGAGTACAATAATTTTGTAATCAAATAATAGGATAAAAAATATTCACAATATAATTTATTTGAATGAATAGATGTGTGTAAAATATTTTAATGAGAAACTAGATTTGTAATTATAAAATACAAACTATAACTTAAATTTGTGAACCAAGTTTGGAGTTAATAAAATAAACCACAACATGAATAACAATATCTCCTTCCTAAAATGTCTCCATATTAAAATGACATTCACTTTCTTGTATACCAAGACTATTGTTCTTCATATACAATTTCTCACAAGCATGCAATTGGCACTCGGATATGTAGATGAACTTGGAGTAAACTCTATTTCTATTAATAAAAATTCTTTTTATTTACATCTATGCTAGATAGATTGTACTTGAATGTATTTAAAATATCTTTTTTTAGTAACATGCCCATTTCATGCTTGTTTCAAAGGATTATTAGTCACCAAAGGATTTTCACCCCAATTTCCTATTTCAATATCTATAACAAAATTTATATATATGTGAACAGATTATGTTGGTTTACATATATGTTTTCACCCACAATTTCCTATTTCAATATCTATAACAAAATTTTTTGGTTGATAACTCTTACAATCAATATCTTTGAAACCTCCACGACCTACTTCCATGAAAGCAAAATTTTCCTTTCATTCCTTCACATATTTTTTGGTTGATAACTCTTATAATCAATATCTTTGAAACCTCTATGATTCCATGTAAGCAAAATTTGCCTTTCATTCCTTCACGATGGCTCCTTCTTGGCAACAACTTATTTCTTCTACGCTACTCTTTCCTATGCTATTTCCTTAGGACATTTCTTTTGCAACATAAGGTGCAATTGCTAGTTTGTTTATTTATTTATTTACCATAACTCTTTTTTTTACTATGGTATTTGGCCCAGGGCTTGTTATATAATTAGATTTTTATTTATAATCCTATTTGATATATTGTTGTTATATAATTAGATTTTTATTTATAATCTTATTTGATATATTGTTATTTATTTACCTTATCTCTTTACACCTCTTTTATATTTATTTATTTACCATACCTCTTTATACCTATTTTATATTTATTTATTTATTTATCGTACCTCTTTATACCTCTTTTATATTTATTTATTTACCATGCTTATTTTATAAATATGGTATTTGGCCCATGGTATTTAGCCCATGGTATCAATATTAATTTGTCTCATGGTATTTCGTCCCATAGACTTCATCTAAATAAAACCTCTTTTTAAAGTTTTTTTTTTAAATATAAAAAGGTTCATGGAGTAATATAAAAATAATTTTTATTTATTTACCATACATCTAGTTTATATATATTTTTATTTATTTACCATAAGTATAAAAATAGGTTTTATTTATTTACTATACCTCATGTTTATTTATGTTTTTATTTATTTAAATTTTAAAATATTGCAACTTTCATGAGGAAATATTTATGTCTTTAAATATTTTAATTTATCCATAAAATATGGGTTTTCTTTTTAAAGATTCATTTTACAAATATTTAATTAAAAGAAACATTAAAAGATTTTGGATTTTGATTGTTTGTGTTGATTTAACTTTTTTCTTTTTACTTAGGAAATAGTATTGACTTTAGTAAAGAGTAAAAATGTTTAAAATTTTACTTAATTTGGAAATTCAATGTGGTAAATTTTTTTGTTAAAGGTAAATTTATGATCCATTCAAATTCACGTATATAATAAAACGATTATTAAATGGTTGAGATAATTTACTATCCATTTAAATTATATAAATAATACATAGTTGTATTTTAATATTTAATTTCAGATCATTAGTAAGTTAAAAAATTTATTTATAATCTAAATATTCAAGTTATATAAAATTCAAAATTAAATTAATGCTTTCGCCAATATTAGAAAAAATAAAATTTATTATTTTTTGAAAACTTATCAAACTGAGCCGCAGATTAATCAGACATTGGATTGAAATCGTTCAGGCAGATAACTCCTTTACTAAGTGCTCATTATTATCTGAAGCTGGCAGTAATAGTCTGGCCGACAGGTTGGCTCCAATGATTAAGGAATTGCGTCTGGAGTCATGCCAGCAGCCCACAAGATTCTGCCTGAATTAAAGAAGATGCAGAAGTTGGAAGTGCTATCTGTGGCAGGGATACCAGCTGTTATTGAGGAGTTTGTTAGTGGATTGCTGTCTTATCTGGGTTGTAACTTGAAAGAAATTTTTCTAGCAGACTCTGGTTAAGTGGTTCAATTTCCTTTGTGTTTTGAAGATAATTTGGATAGTGGAATATATTTTTGAACTCATCTCATGCATACATTAATTTAATGCTTATGATTTTGGGGTGCCTGCTGATCATTAGATACGTGTGATACCGAAAATTGATTGATGGTGCTCTAGAAGCAATAAGTGTATGTTTCAATTAGGGATAATCTATTTTTTTAACTGACATAGCAGTGGGCTATTTTGAAAATAGGTGTAGATGGCTTAAAGCTTAAACGGTTATTAATAAAATATTATTTTTCATGAAAATAGTTATAAATAAATGATTTATTTAAAATAATTGAATTTAAAAAAATATATCTAATATAATATACTGCTAAAACTTTTTAAAATGTTCATCACACTTAACTATTTCTATAATTTTTATTGAAAGTTTTTGATAATACTTATTATTCATGTTATTATGATGGTTGTTTTGTCAGAAGTTTGAACTAATCCATAGAAACCGTATTGTGCTTATGCATTTATAAATCTAGCCACTACTAGAATAACCTTTATTTATTTATTATGTCCTAAGGCGTTATTATTTGAAAACAACTTTCCTAGCTGTCAGTCTGTCGGTGTTTGGGCCATTAGATGAAATGTTAGACGATTAAAATGTTTTAGACTATTAGATCTAATGTCTCCTTCAACCTAACTAACTAACTAACTAACTCACCCAACATTAATGTCTTCCACCTTATACTCTACCTTTAATTATTAATGTCCGCTTGACTGACGTTTTATCACATTTTTTCTTAGATGTTCTCAGAGGTTTCACCTCTGCATTGAAGAAGTTCCGCGTCTCTTTTGGTATCAAGATGGACCTCAATGAAAATTTCAGTGTCTTGACTGCCCTGCTCTGTAAAGCTGTTTGAGGAATTTCCGAACCAGAGAGCCATCGCTCACACACTTTGTTTAGTCTTTGAAATCAGTGCGGCTTTCTCAATCATCGGTGGATCCGTTCGTTTTGGTTTTTGTATTTTCGTTTTTGTTTGAATCTTTTTAATTTATGATCTATTCGTTTTGGCTCGGTATTTTTTTCGTTCTTGTTTGAATTTTTTTAATTCATGAGTTTGTTAATTTTTTTATTCGTTCTTGTTTGAATTTTTTTAATTCATGAGTTTGTTAAATTTTTTATTTCAGTAATTACAAAATGAAAAACAAACATGCAATTAGAATTTAGGCTAATATTGAGAGGGTGTTATGGTTGATTTGTGATTCGGAGAGGACGAGAGAACCCAAAATTCTTCTTTCAAATATGTTTTGTGGTAATATTGAGAGGCTTTTATCGCTGATTCATGATACAGAGAGAAGGTTAGTAGGCAAGCCAGGTGTCAATTTATGCTCCAATTATTCCTCAGTAAGATTCACTTCTGATTTTCATCTTCACTTGGCTGCTTATCAGAAAGCTTTAAGGTTTTTGTTTTCTGTCATATTAAAGGCTACTCTAAAAACGAGTTTGAAATTAAAACTCATTGTATTATATACTGTGTGTAATGTTTACGCTTAAGAAAATATCGAAGGCAAACCGTTTTACGAGATCCCTTGCACGTATTTATTATATTTGCAGTTCTCATCGCAATTGTGGTCAGGTAGGTATACAACCTCAGATTGTATGCAAAATTTCTCGTGATTCTTAATAAATATTATCATAGGTTTTCATTTAATTGCTGTAACTGAAATTTCAAAACTGGAAAATCGTTGGAAAACAAAACTGTGAGTTCTCTATCTCCGAAATTTGCATTAAGTGGACTGTAAGAGGATAGATGGAATTAGTATGTTGAAGTTTTATATTAATTTTCTAATGTTGTTTTTCACTTACAGTTAAGATAAATTAGGATTGATTTAGATGAAAAATTATTTTAAGGTAAAATTGTAATATGATTAAGATTAAATTAAAGTGTAGTTTTTAATTAAGATTAAAATTAAAAATACGTGTCAAAAAACTGGGAAAACATACTAAACTATTAGCGTTATGACAACAACTTAAGGATTCTGCAAGCTGAGAAAGCTGAGAAATCATGTTCATGAAAAATAGAGCTGCAAATGTCTTTTGATGTGCGATAATTTCAGCTCCTTAATTTCCACGATCTGAGGAATAAGCTTAGGAGTCGCTTTTGCGAAAATAGTGAAAAGGTTAATATTTGTCATATTTCAATTCAATTTCAGTAGAAAATAGAGAAAATTAAAGAAGTTATTAATTGGATCTCTTTCAAAATCTTACAACACTTTTTACATTGTTAATAATATTTTTTTAATAATAAAATGATATGTTCATCATATTTTCATGTATCTGTATCTGCATTAATAATGAATTGATTGGATCATGTTGTAGATGTGAATGTCACGAATATTCCCAAACCTCACTTTCACACTAGGTTTTACATCTCTCGGCTATTCCCAAACCTCACTTTCACACTTGGGGTTTTACATCTCTCGGCTATTCCAAAACCTCACTTTCACACTCTGGGGGTTTACATCTCCTTTGGTAATAAGGTTTGGCACTTTATCATTTGTTGGTGGCTATTCCTTTGCGGCCAAATTCTAGCTTGTTCACTAATCCTGCTGCTAAATGTAACACATTCCAGTTCTTTTAAGGTTCTATAATTCTAATTTTTTCATCCTAGTGATTATTTTAACTTTTCTCACTTGTATACATTGCAAGGTATAGGGAGTGCATCAACCTCCATTCCTTTAATCACACAACATTACATTCAGGTATTCATTAATCTCAATTTCAAAATAAGTAAAATTTCATTAACCTCAATCTCAAATTAGGAAAAATTGAATGTGAAACATTTCATAAAAGCTGAGAGGAGAGAAGACTTGCCTACAACATCAATGGCGACCCCTTGGAAGACAGAATGGAAGCACAGTGTTAATACAAGAAATAAGTTGTCTCCAATGCAGGGCTTCTTTACTACTAGAGGTCAAGATCAATAAAATAAAATTGTGACCATACATTTATCTCTTATAACAAAGAAAAAAAAAGTACAATAAGTGAAATCGGAAAATAAACCTATATATGGCATTTCATAATTAACTCGCCTGCAAGCTGACTGGTGTCTCACGAGTATGTGTGGTTACCCCTCTTTCCGTGGAGTGAATATCTCACGAGTATGTGTGGTTACCCCTCTTTCCGTGGAGTGAATATCCAGTAATTACAATACTACTGCTTAATATTTTTATTTTTTGTTTCCTTCAATCAATGTTGACAAACTATAAAGAGACTTTTAGGTTTTCAGCAGCTACATCTAATTTTTTGGTGATTAATTCAGTGTAGTATATAGAAAATTGACACTTCTTGGGTATTGTCTGTAATGCGGTAATGGTTTGTTTTTTTTAACTTTTAATTTTTAGGGATAACCTTGGAGGGAATACCAAGGATCCTTTCACAAATATGGATGGAATTTCCGATTTGATTTGTTGGCATAGACTAATGTGCCTCACTCAGGATGATTGATGATGATTTGAACTGGGGACTTGCTCGCATGGAACTAGCCAAATGCTTAATAACATTGGCAACAATAGTTTGAGCTAACCCCTAAGGTTTTTTTAATTTTATTTTTAACTTTGCAGGGAAACCTGGGAACTTCCCTTCATTTTGTTACATGTTTCCGATTAGATTTGTTGGTATAGACTAATGCGCCTCACTCAGGATGATTTATGATGATTTGAACCGGGGACTTGCTCGCATGGAACTAGCCAAATGCTTAATAACATTAGCAACAATAGTTTGAGCTAACCCCTAAGGTTTATTTTATTTTATTTTTAACTTTGAAGGGAAACCCTCGGCACTTCCCTTCATTTTGTTGATGGTGTCATGTAAACCTGTCTACTCTGATTACAGTGCATAACCTGGTAGGGACTTAAAGTGAGACATGTAATAGAGGTAGCCAGGTAAGATTGATGATTGACCCAGATACCTCCTGCATGAAGCTCAAAGCACTCAACTAGTCGACCTAACCCACTAGGCTAATATTGCTTTGTGTTATATTATATTTGGAATGTTTTAGTACATTTAAGTTACAACATCATATTTTTAGTTTAATTTCTTTCAGTGCAAGGTGGTTAATTTCTGGTGCTTCACATAGTGTAAGGTGGTTAATTTTTGGTGCTTCACATAGCTAGTATTAGTTTAGTTGATGTCCTTGGATATTAGATGATAGTTAACTACCACACGTGTTTTAAATCTTCAACTATGACGTGGTCATTTCGACTATTTTTTATATGTTGCCTTGTATTACAAGGATGTGTTTTAACTCTTAAATTATGATGTGGTCATTTCAACTATTTTTGATATGTTGCCTTGTATTACAACGATGAAGTTGTTGTCGCATTCGTTGGCACTTCAGGGAATTGTTTATTTGATGTTTCCCTCAACAATGTAAAAGAGGTGATATGCTAGTATTTCAGTTTACCATAGAGTAAGATTGTTGTTTCCGTTTAAATCTGCTTGGGATTATTCATTGTATGAGTCTATGGATTAGATGTTTTGTATCTTGTTGTTTTGATAGGTAGTTGTGAAGATTTATTTATTTTCCTACAACAAAGATGTGAGGTTGTGAGATTAGTGTTCAAGTTTTAGTTGTAAAAATTTCAAATGGTAGTACATGTGCATGTGTGCATATGTTGAAATAAAGAAATATAAGATACAATATAAGTGTGTATATGTTAATAAATAAATACAAGATACAAGGTAATTTTTTTAGAATGTATTAAACTTTATATGCATTTCAACCAGAATTTCACTGGGAGTGCGATGGTGCACCCAGGTTTACCTTCTGAGCAGCGGTTTTTCAAATTCCCTGTAGAGGAGAATCTTAAAGAATCTTTAGGGAATCTTTCAGATTCCTTGGAGGCCAAAATTCGTCGGTGTCAGAATGAGGTTAAATTTATACTCATTCTTCTCGAAATTTCACAAGGATCTCAATGGTGAAATCAAATTCCTCTTTTGAGTTGCAGATTTTTAGATTCCCTGTGGAGCAGCATCTTTGAGGAATCTAGTGGGAATCTAAAAGATTCCCTAAGGCCTAGATTTTCACTTTGTCAAAATTTAGCAAATTGACAGTCGATCCTATGGCTCTTGGCGACACGAGTTCAGTGGTGCAGTGAGATTTTCCATCTGAGCCTTATGTTTTTATGGTCACTTTTCAAAGTGAAGTTGCAGGTGTCAGCATTCAATGTGTGAGCAATCATTTTCAGGATATCATATGCCACGAGATTGATGGTGCAACCATATCACAATAGTTTATCATCCTTTTGTTTAGATAGCTCTAGAATGTGAGGTATATGCAGTGTGATCATGTACTTCTTTGTCTCTTTTCTGTGAGATACATTGTATTGTATGGATCCCTGTTGATGTTTAATTTGGGGTCTTGTTTTTTTCTTGATGTGATATGTAATTTCTATCATGGATTTGTATTATGTTGAGATCCCTTTGTTGCCATATTGGCAGGACACTCATTTTCACATGTATGTTTGTTTGAGATCTCTTTGTTTCCATGCTAGTGGGATACTCATAATCATTATGTGTGAGTTATTGTCATACTGATAGGAGTCATTTTTGTGAATGGGAGTTCCTATGGTTGAACATCTTGTGGAGAGGTCCAACCACTCATGCGTGACGACATTTTCCTTGTATGACAGAGAAAACGCCATCCATGTACATCATCATTATTTACAGCACTTAATGCAGCGACCTACACCATCTTGACACTGAGGTCCGGAGACGTAGTCCCTCCTGGATGAACTCCGTTATCAATATCGTATGTTGCTAATGCTTGTTATGTTCCTCTTCTTTACATCATGCATATGTTCATTTATGTTCATTAACGCTTTGATTAAATGCAAGTCTAACACATCAGCGTAAGTAAAAGGTCTTGGTTTAAAGGGTAACGCAATTTGCCCCAGATCATTGTGTGAACTTTCTCAAATATTGCATGATAGTGTCAATATTCTACTTCTTGATATTTCAAAATTTATCCTCGAGTGCCAGCTTCCTGTGGTAGCTACTATTCTGGAATAGATCTGTCAGTGCCTACCACACTACATAAGGATTTTCTTTCCAATGGATATTGGTGACAATGTGGTCCCATACTCCCTCCAATAGGTCATGTACTCCCTCCAATATTATTCTCCTCGCCTTGGCTACATCTTTCTTCCACTGAGAAAGGTTCTTGGCATAAGATTCTGATGGTTTTGCAACATCTCTCTTGATGTATTCTAGAAATCCATTGTCATCAAATACCTTGAGCATGTGATCCTTCCATGCGATTAAATTAGAGTTGCCTTCCAATGCATACTCTAGCCTCAACCCATTGAAGGTCATCTTCTCAACTCTGAAGAGATCCTGCTACACTGAAATGAAAATTCGAACCTCCTGAGAAAAAACTTCGAAATTCCTAGTCTAATGTGATTCCTGCTCTAATACCATGTAGAAATTGTGGTGTAGATTTACAACTTCTCATGAAGTTGTAATCAACATCACAAGATACAAACCTACTCTACTACTATGTGCAAGTTAATTCCCAATTTAGAACAAAAATTTCAGACATGCAATAATAAATAACACACATGCACACAATATTTTTCTCGGGAAAATAAATCTGCTGAAAACCCCAATGTCTACTTGCATTAATTTGATGAATAAAGATGTATTACAATTTCTTTACTCAACTGAGCACAATCTGCAAGTGAATAACCTATATCTTTTCTCATTGAGAAGCTTTGACCCAAAATTAGTCAATTTATGCCTTTTCTTGAGCCCCTATTTTCATGCGCAATTCCTTGAGAAATTAAGCCCCTACTTAGTTAGGAATTTTTCCAAAATGGATTGCGCAATTCTGAAAGTTGATCTTTTGACTGCATGCAACACCTATACACTCAAGACTAGTCTACAACTGATGTTACACTGCCTTGGAATATCCACCACAGCTGGGGAACTCCAATTATTTGCATGCACTATTTATTTTGGGATGATTGATCAGTTGAATAGATTATCACTAAGTTTGACTGAAGTCTCACTGCACAACTGACCTTCCACTAGTTCCTCCAACAGTTAAAACTAGTTTAACTGAATACAACTCGAGATAACTGACTTTGATTGCTACAAATTAGCAATCACACATGCTTCACTGAACTATAACTCCTCCAACTCAGATTTATTGAGTAAACTGGGTGACAAAAGCCATGTCACACAAGTTAATTGCATCTAAGTTGTCTGCAAATTTCTCAATTTAATGAAGGCATAATAAAATTGAGAATTTCTTGTTTCATTTTTCAACAATCTTTCAGGTGAATCTAATCCATGTTTTCGATGACAGTCAGGAGATCCATCACAACAATGTGCTGATATAGCAAACAACAGATAGAAATAACATTCAAAGTAAATGAAACAGTTAAAAAAAATGTTAAAACATAATTGATGGAGACCCCGAAAAGTACTCCAACTATGATACTGCCTATCCATGTTCAACAAAAGTGCCTCCATCGCTCCTCTAATGAAACACACCTTTGTTGTCGGCTGCCATCACCCTAAATCCCATCAATTTTTGTCGACCTTCATCACTCCGCTTCCTGAAGAACCTATCAACAACGTAAAGATGAACCCCTAATCCTTTACCTTTACCTTTTTTACTAGCATCTCGCATTGAAAAGTTTAGGACAAAATATTTCTTTTGTCTTAAAATCCCCCTCAATGTAGTATTGTCAAATGCAATGATAGAAAAGTAGTCTCTAATCGTATTAGCAGAGATCAAAGGGACAAAAGAGGAAATGATGTTTGGGAAATCTTGCCAGGAAAAGTTGTCACGTTCTTCAAAGTCCGCTACCCCCCACAAAACTAATAGGCTAATAAATTGTTGTCTTTATATAAGATAACGCAAATGGTAAGTGAAATATCGGCCTCGGTATAAGTGCAAGACATAGTAGCCTACAAGCTGGCGGACTTAGGGCACACTGGCAGAGTCAATTTTGTAGTTGTTAGATAACATTATCTTAAATTGATATGTTTTTGTCTACATGTTTTTTTTTGTAAGCTTGGTAGGATCTTTCATTTTCTCCCTCTCTCTTTTTTTTTTCCATCTTCATCAACATGTCCAGATACATCACCCCGATTGGGGAAGGGAATTGAACCTAGGATGAGTGCCATAACAACTTATTAAATGGTCATTGTCTTAAATATACAGTTTTGTCTTAATTTTTTTTTGTCTCAAACTCATTTTGTCTTAAAATAATTTTGTCTTCAACTATTTTTGTCCTAAATATAAATTTTTTTCTTAAAATATTTCTTTTTTTGTCTTAAATTTAAAGTTTTGTCTTAAAATATTTTTGCGTTATACCATTTTTGTCTTAAATATAAATTTTTGTCTCAAATTGTTTTTGTCTTAAATATAAAGTTTTATCTTAAATTTTATATTTAAGACAATTCAATTGATATTAAATTTTAATGTAAAATAACTAAAATAAAAAGTGACTTTGTAAGACAAAAGATTTCTTTTGTCTTAAAAGTGCCCTTTGTGTAGTAGTGCATAATTTTTGGTCATCTTCAAACCATTATTAGGGAGCACTTCCACTAACAGAAGACTTTAACTTCTAGCCAAATTTGGAACTATTCCAGGAATTGCTTGGAGCTTTAGTGTTCTCCCACCATTTGGTTTGTAGTTTTTTCTTAAACCACCATTTCAGAGAGCACATTTAGCTATTGAGTGTTATGCATTTTTTCATTTTATATCTTCTTGGACTCTCATTTAAACCCCTTCATATAAAGAGGAAAATATTGGATACCTAATCTGTTAAATTTATGGTGTGTTATGTAATCAGTTATTAAAGTCCAAAAAAGCCTTGAAAACTAAATCCAATTTTTTCTATGTACAATATTCTTAATACAAATTGAATTCATTTTTCAATTTTGAATCCAACCAATTCTTCTCTCATAATTGAAAATTGAAAACTGAGTTTAATGAAGAGATTCTATCAATATTCTGCAAATTTTTAAACTATTATTTCTTTAACATCCTTTGAAGTTACTTGGTTTATATGACCTCACTTAATTGAAAATCGAATTCAATAAGAATATATTCAAAGATCAAACAACATAATTTCATGTTTTATCGATAGTGTTCATGATGATATATTTATGCTGGTTTTTACCATCATTTGAGGCCTATCTGGTCTGTAGAAACTCTTCTTGTAGAGTCAAAATCGAAAATTCAGTTTGGTCAAACATTTACTTAAGGATTATGCTGATGTTTATATTTATCCTTGCTTTTATTGCTTTGAGGCCTAACTGGGCTAATAGGGATTCTTCACTTAAATAAAATACAAATTTTGGTCTAGGACCTCTTTCTATTAGAGTCCAAATCAAAACTGAATTCGTGGGTACTAGGTAACGTTGGATGTTGAATTTAATTCAGTATTGGTCTAAGACCTCTTCTTTTAGAGTCCAAACCAAAACTGAATTCAGGTGTACTAGGTAACATTGGATATTGAATTTAAGTTAGTATTCATCACAAAGTGAAGAAACGGATAGACTTGATATTGAAGAAGCTGATTCTATGGATGACAGGGATCGTGGAGCGAGAGGTCCAAAAGAAGTAGAGGAAAAGGGAAGCGAAAATTAAATGATGGGATGCCTCAAGAAACAAAGTTTTATGACGTCGAATTTGAGGAAGTTCAGAGCGTAATAACATTGGTAACAATAGTTTGAGCTAAACCTTTAAGGTAATTTTATTTTATTTTCAAACTTTTCAGAGAAAACGTAGGCACTTCTCTTCATTTTGCAGATAGTGCCATGTAAACTTGTCTACTCTGATTACAGTTCATGACTTGGTAGGGACATAAAGTGAGACATGTAATAGAGACAACCAACTAAGGTGATTGACCTAGAGACCTCCTTCATGAAGCTCAAAACACTCAACTACTAAAGCTAACCCACTAGGCTAATAGAGCTAACCCACCAGCCTAATATTTCTTTATGTTATATGATATTTGGAATGTTTAAGTACATTTAAGTTACAACTATATTGTTAGTTTAATTTCTTTTCAGTGCAAGGTGGTTAATTTTTGGTGCTTCACATAGCTAGTATTAGTTTAGTTGTTGTCTTTAGATATTAGATGACAGTTAACTACCACAAGTGTTTTAGCTCTTAAACTATGACGTGGTCATTTCAACTATTTTTTATATGTTGTCTTTTCTTACAACGATGAAGTTGTTGTTGCATTAGTTGGTGCTTCAAGGAAATGTTTATCTGATGTTTCTCTCAACAATGTAAAAGAGGTGATATGCTAGTATTTCAGTTGACCATATAGTAAGATTGAGTATTCAGTTTAAATCTACTTGGGATCATTCATTGTATCAGTCTATGGATTAGATGTTTTGTATCTTTTTGTTTTGATTGGTAGTTGTGAATATTTACTTATTTTTCCTACAACAAAGGTGTGAGGTTGGGAGATTAGTGTTCAAGCTTTAGTTGTAAAAAATTCAAAAGGTAGTATGTGTGTGTGCATCTGTTGATATAAAGAAATATACTAGCAATTGCACCATATGTTGCAAAGGAAGCTGTAAAGCAGTAACATAGGAAAGAGTAGTGTAGAGGAAAAAATATGTTATGTGATTTAATTGAATATTTAACTTCTAAATATGAATTATTTTATTTAAAATTTTTTATAGGTTTAGAGAATTGTTTGGATAAAGAATTTGGTTTTTTTTTATAACCTAGTTAGTAGTATAGAGGAAAAAACATGTGATATGTTATGTGATTTAATTGAATATTTAACTTATAAATATGAATTATTTTATTTTAAAAGAAATTATAGGTTTAGAGAATTTTTTGGATAAAGAAATTAGTTTTTTTTATAACCTAGTTAGTATAGATAGCGTATAGATGAAGATATTTATTTTTTAAAAATAGAATAACTAAAATATTTATTATTAATGTCACACATAAATAAATTTTAATTTTTGAGAAATAAATTTTTAATAAGACATTGATCTTATCAGAGGAGAAGGAAGAATTCTATGACGGACTAGTTAAAAGTAAAACACATTATAAACTTAAATCAATTGACTGGTCATAAACGATTTAGTCAAGAAATGCCACATGTGCTACAAGGCCCTTGAAAGTGTCTCGTCAACTTCAAATCTATAACGATTAAGGAAAAAGTTTGAAACCCTATATTTTCTCATGCAGCTTTCCCAACAAAGTTTGAAATTTCAATCATAGGGGTTTTTCATTGAAAAATCCAATCAAGCGATTAGAGAGGTTTGTTTTACATGGTAAAAAAAATGATTAGTACATGTTGTATCAAATGATGGATATTTCATATTCAGATCGATAATCATCACGATGGAGACAGTTTCACTTTACACCATATTTTATCGGCGATGAATATAATTTCATTTGATGAAAGCATGATGTTGTTCCAAAATCATGTGTCACTGGAGAAAGGTGGTTGTTTTTTAATAATTAATTGCAACAAGAAAGTTAAAAAAAAATGGTATAAACATTATATTTTTGGAAAAATGGTATAAAAATAAATAATGCCAAAAGTGTGTCCAGGGAATATTACTCAATAGAACTAGCACAGAGTCACTCAACAGTGATTATCCCTTCATCAATGATATCATTACTCAAAGTTGATTTATCTCAATCATAAAACACTATATCGCATACCCACTTTGAATATGTGGAGGATGCCACAACGCCGACCCTTGTGATAGAGAGGGAAGGTTTATTGTTATTGAAGAAATGCTACCTAAATAATTTACAACTTATAACATTACAAAGAAAGCCTAATCTTCACCTTTCATTTCCCTACGACAGGATGAAGCCTAGTGAATTGATAATAGTTTCTTTAATTACATTTGAAATACCTATTTAAAGCATATTGGTGACATAAGTCTTAAAGATTACCTACAATACTGACTTTGGACATGTATATCTAAGAATGGACCTGTTAAAACATGTGGCATTCACACTCTTCTATGCTTCTAATCATCTGGCTTCCTTCAGAGATATACAAAAGCATTTTGCAAGACCTTCAACAACACTTCTTTAGATATACAATGATTTACTTCAAGAAATATTCTTGTAGTCATCCTCCATAACAAACCTCTTAGCGCCCAATGGAAAATTTGAAATTTGGACTGTTTGGGGTATGTACATAATCAAAGACATTGAAAATATTTTAGATCCATGCTAATAGATTATAATTTAGGGAAGCATGATCAATGGAATTCATTTATATATAAAACAACAAGTTGTGCTTTATTCTATTATCTGTACCTTCGAAGACATTTGAGACTCGTCATCGTATGCTGAAATATTGTGCTTCTTTAGGTTCTTTCCTGCAATTGCTTGAGATGAGAAGAAACCGAATAAAGAAATGAATGGTAAAGAATGACTGTCATGTCACCAAAATCTCTGCATACCTGAGGATAAGGACTGCAATGAAAACAATAGATGAAGAGCTCTAGTGGAGTGCACCATGGCCTATAATTTTTGGTGGTTATGTTCATCTTCTTTGCTCTAATTCGTCTTCATGAGGCTCCTCTGTAAAAGTGGAAAAGGAAGATAAAGTATGAAAAATTTACCCCAAATGATATATTTATACTGCGATTTAATTTACTAATTTTCTCCCAAATAGAAATTTTAACACGGTTCGAGTATCTCCTATTTTAACACCAAATTATGCCCTTTTCTTGTGGTCATTTTTTGAGAAAGAATTTAATTTCATATTTACGCTTTGTTCTGTTCGGTCGAGAAAAGTATGTTCTTCAAATTTTAAGGCATTGGGCTTATCCGGACTTCGATCGCAGGCATACCTAAAGGCATACTCCTCCTTTCCGGTCTGGTGAGGCAACCTACTGACTTCCTTTACCATAGTTGCATAATTGCCGAATAATTACTAGTCTCCATATATTGACTTCCTTAATACCAATGAATAATGGCGCACACGACACATCCAAAGGAGACACAGTTCCTTTGGTTTTGAAGCTCCAAACTAGGATGTAATGGTCTTCCATGAACTTCCCAATGGCAACTGAAAATCCAACTAACATTTATTTGATTATTTCTGTAACTTATTAATAACTGTATTTAATCTAAAGGTAGAAACTCTTTAAATCATCTAACATCAAAATCAATGGTGCACAATGGTACAGTGGCATTTAGGGAAGTTGTTTTCAAATGAGGATGCTTTACAGCTTAAAGATACAATATAAGTGTGTATATGTTAATATAAGAAATACAAGATACAATATAAGTTACAATATTGACCATGATAGCACATTAATAAATAATAAAACAAAATACTTTCTTTTTTTTTTAAATTTTGGTAGGACTACATCTTCATTATGTCCAATGTATCATCTGGATTGGGGTAGGGAATTGACCGTCTTCATCATGTCCAATGTATCACCCGAATTGGGGCGGGGAATTGACCAGTGACTTCACATCAAGGAATTCCTTAACAGAGCACCTGATCACCGTCTATCCAATACCCTGGACAAAACACAAGATAATTTAGAAAAATAAAAAATCAAACTTTAGACTTAAATTTAAAATTGGGAGTGCATGTGCAGTCACACACAACCACACATGGAAAAATAGACTTAAATTTAAAGTTGGGAGTGCATGTGCAGTAACACACAACCACACATGGAAAAATAATTCATACCTGTCATGTCTAATGTATCACCTGGATTGGGGTGGGGAATTGACCCGTGAATTCACATCAAGGAATGCCTTAACAAAGCACTTGATCACCATCTATCCAATACCCTAGACAAGACACAAGATAATTTAGAAAAAAAAAGAAAAAAAAGTGAAAGAATTATCAAACTTTAGACTTAAATTTAAAATTGGGAGTGCATGTGCAGTCACACACAACCACACATGGAAAAATAGACTCAAATTTAAAATTGGGAGTGCATGTTCAGTAACACACAACCACACATGGAAAAATAATTCTTACTTGTATAATTGTTTTTGATATTGTTTATTAATATTTTTCTTGGGAAAAATATATTAATTTCTATTTGAGTTGAAATGAAATTACAGTTGCTTATATCATTCAGTTAGATCAAAATATTATTGTTTTTTTTTAGTTGATTTGACCCACAAGTGATTTAAACCTTGAATTTCATGATTTACATAATACTTCATAATAGTGCAATGACCAATTGAGCTACCTCATGTAAACTAAAATATTTATTGTTATTATTTCCATTATTATCTATTTTTATTATTCCTCTTGTTTTTCATAAAAGTGTATATGTTTTCAGCTAGATGCATGGCAAGTGCAACAATTAACATCATAATTTACCTTCAATTTTTCTTTTACTAGCTTCTAGATATTATTTAAATGTTTTTATTATTGGTGGCATCCCTTCCCATAGTTTTATGCAGATCTACCATTGCATAGTTCTTCACACATTGACATTGTTACCATATTGCCTTCGTTAGATAGACAGTTTGTAGTATGACTTAAGCAAGCATGCATGTAAGTGTATGTAATCTTTTGATTTATTGTAGCTGGATGATAATCGTTATTTTATAATTTGAAGAGCTTATATTTTGGATTTTAATTTTCTTTCCCTAAGGGATTAACTTGTACATGTTCTAATACTACTTTTGGACATCAATTGAAGGTTGCAAATCATATTGTCTTAGCCCTTGTGAGCAATACCCATGACAATTTTTCAAGGTGAGATGTATCATGGTGTCGCAACTTGACAGTGACAGATGAGGCTTTAGGGTTTCTTGCAGATTCCTGCTCCCTTCTACGGGAGCTTATATCATAGAAGCTTATATTATTTGGTTGCACCCAGGTATTTACTATTTCTTGTGGAATTTCATCATCCTTAGAGAAAACTATGTTTTGCAAAATGTGTGATCACAAAGGGTGGGATGATCCTGTCATCTTACAAATTTTTTTCTTCATTTTGCAGTTGTGCATCTGTACAATTGTTCTTCTGTACAATGGAGGATGTTTGTGGTCTAGTCATTTGTTTTGTAAATTTTTTAAGGTCCGCATGATTTATTTCCATAACGTACATGACATTATTATCTTGCAAATGTAAAAATTCAGTAATCTTTTGCAAGATGTACAAAATTTGACTATTACATAGTGAATTCTCAATAATCATTTCGGAAAAGATAAGATAATTTTATTAATGTCCTACTGATAACCACAAAAGTAGGTCAATGGGACTAAACATAGTAAAATATAAAGAAAGAAACCTACATAAGTAAAATATGAGAACATATGTAGAAAACTATGACATGGGTATGGTGATACAAAAAACAAAAATATTTTTTCCGATACTAGAAAGGTAGATGACTTGAGAACCTATCGAGAGAGAGAGAGATTGGATGTTGATGCTATTGTTTCCTGATTTTCATTACCAAGAGTGTTGAGAAGTGTAAATCCCAAACTTGTGTAAATCTGGTGAGAATGATACTATTTTGCAGTGTCTCAATGCTCTTGGAAATATTTTGCAATATTCTCACCAGAAGGGAAAAGGGAAGAAATATAAAACCAAACCAGAATCCAACCAAGGGGGAAAGAAGAAATATTTGTCCAAAATAAAATGCTTCAATTTTCATGAATTCAGGCACTATGCCACTATGCTACAAAGTGTCCACACAAAAATTCTAGCAAGAAGAACTCAAGAGGAGTAGCAGGTGAAGCATTGGCTTCACAGTTCAAGCTAGACTTCACCATAAATGCATGCATGACCAACACTGTAATGGGGAGTGTGTGTTACTTGGACTCAAGTGCCTCGTTCCACATGACAAGGTGAGAGAGTTCTTCAACGACCTGTAGGAGAAGGATCTGCATATGCATATTGGGCTTGGAGACGACGGAAGGTACAATTCTACTGAGATTGGTACAATATCCTTTACAAGGGAGTCAAGATCCCCTCTTTGCCTCAAATATGTCATGTGTTGTACCAGGCCTGAAGAAGAGCCTCATCTTTGTAGCAGTTTTTGAAGGCCATGTTATGATGTAATATTTAGTAAAGGGAAATCCTTTCTGAGACACATAACCAATGGGCAGGTGAAGAAAATTGAGGGTCGTGTGAAGAACCTGTATAAACTTGATGTGGAATATTGTGCTACATTAAGTAGTAAGAAAAAGAAAGTGCATAGTCACAATGTCAGTGAATTCTGGCACATGATATTGGGCCATTTGCATCATGGTGCCTTAAAAATTATGCAGCAAAAAACCGCTAGCTTCCCTGTAGGATTACTTGAGCAACCAGATGTCTGAAAGGGTTGCACCTTGGGGAAGTATGTAAAATCCACATTCCATGATCAAGACAACAAAGCACATGCAATATTGGAGAGAGTCCACTTTGATGTTTGTGGACCCTTCTCGACAGCCTTCACTTCGAGGAATAAATAATTTGTTATTTTTATTGACTATTTCTCAAGAAAGTGTTGGATCTTCTTCATGCGGAACAGGCATGAGACATTCTCAAAATTTTATAAAATTCAAGGCACTAGTTGAGAAAGAGACCAATAATAAGGTGAAGGCTCTCGAGAGTGACAATGGAGGTGAGTATGTTTCGAATGACTTCTAAGAACTTTTTTCCAAAGAAGGAATTCCAAGGAAACTGAAATATCCCCACAACCTACAACAGAATGGGGTAGCTGAAAGCAAGAACCAGAGCATTGTTGAAACTGCGAGAGCTATGCTACATGACCAAGGTTTTCCACTGCATTTGTGGGTAAAGTCATGTGACACAACAATATACTTTCAACACCGGAGTCTTGATAAGATTCTTGTTATGATTATAATGGAGGAGGATTTCTCAGGAATAAAGCCATATGTGTCTTACTTTATAATTTTTGGAGCCTCTACTTACTTCCATGTCTCCAAATATTTGAGGATGAAACTTAAGCCTTCAATAGAGTTGGGAGTTTTTGTGGGTTACACCTAAACTATACACAATTACCAGGTGTACTTACCTTCTCTCATAATGATAATTGTGCGAAGGGATGTAATGTTTGATGATCAAAAAGCAATGAGATCCTCTCTTGAGAGGGAGTTGTTAATCCCACTAGAAGAGGAGATTTTTGCTCCAAAGGAGGATCATCAGGAAGTTGTGGAGCAACCACAAATAGAAGAGCATAGAGGAGGTTGAGTGGAGACATCCACTCAAACAAAACCATTTAGAGAAGGTAGAAAAAGAACCAGGGAAGCTAATAGATTGGTGCAGGATGTGAGGGAGAATGTGGGAGCTCCTTCAAAATTGAGCAGGAAAAGTAGGTCACCTGAGAGGTACACTGACTACATGGATCTAATGACTGAGCTTGTAGAGACTGAGCCATCCTATTTTAAGGAAGAAGTTGAGCAACCAGTTTGGGTTGATGCAGTGGTGGAAGAATACGAATCCATCGTAAAGAACAATGTTTGGGAACTAGTCCCAAGACCGACAGAAAAATTAATTGTGGGTTCGAAAGGGATCTTCAAGGTTAAGCATGCAAAGAAAGGAAGCATAAAGAAGTGTAAGGCCATATTTTTGGCCAAAGGATTCTCTCAAGTTGAGGGAATTGACTATGAGGAAACATTTTCTCCCATAGCAAGGTATTCATCCATTGGATCAATTCTTGCACTGAATGCACATATGGGGTGGAAGATCCACCAAATGGATGTAAAAAAACATTTCTTAATGGTGTTATTGAGGAGGAAGTGTACATAGAAAAAACTAAAAGTTTCGAGACATTTGATTGGGAGTCTCATGTGTGTAGACTCACACGAGAATTGTACGGTGTCAAACAAGCACCCTAAACTTGGTACACTCAGGTTGATAGTTATCTCACTAGATTGGGCTTCATCAAAAGTGAAGCAGATGCGAACCTCTATCATATTTTGGTAGAAGGTAAATTTCTTATCATTGTTTTATATGTTGATGAGATAATAGTGATAGGTGATGAGGAGTTGATCAAATCTTGCAAGGAGGATCTTGGAAGGGAATTTGATATGAAATACATGGGTCTCATGCACTACTTCCTCAAGTTGCAAGTATGACAAGGTGATGGGGAATTGTTTGTGTCCCAAGGTAAGTATGCCAACAAGATACTCTATATATTTCACATGGATAATTGTAAGCCCATAGAGACACCTCTAGCGACCAACTGGAGGAAGGAGAATTACACTTCAGGTGAAGAGGTTGATGCTACCATTTACCGACATCTACTAGGTTCACTAGTGTATCTTGTGAACACACGACTGAATATGTGCTATAAAGTCAACCAGGGAGCCAAGCTATGCTTAGGCCGACTAAATTATATTGGAAGGCAACAAAACATGTTTTATAGTACCTTAAAGGCACTACCCAGTATGGATTATGGTACAAAAAAATAGAGGGAGTGAAGTTGTGTGGCTTCACAGATGTAGATTGGGAAGGGATTACATCTGACAGAAAGAGTACATTAGGTGGAATTTTTAGTGTTGGGTTCGCAAAAATTTCCTAGAACAATAGGAGGCATAGGTATGTGGCGCTCATCTCAACAGAAGTTGAATACAAGGCTGTAAGTCAAGAAATTTGTGAGGTGATATGGATGATAAAGATACTTGTGGGGATTTTTGGTCAGGAGAAGGATCCAACTGTGATCTATTGTGATAATCAGAGTTGCATTAATATCTCTAAGAATCAAGAATTTCATGATCGATCCAAGTGTTATCATTCCACTGGATCTCTAAGGCTGAGAAAGATTCCAAACAGAGGTAACCACAGTTCAATATTTTACCTTGGTAGCTAGCCCTACCAAAACAAAGAGGGCTCTCTCCACAAAGTCATAGACAAGAGGGTTGGATGAATTAGGGTTTTGGGCTAGGTATAAGTACAGGGGTTTGTTTGCTTGAATTGGTTTGTTGTATGGGTAAATTAGGTCAAAGAGGCTAGGTTAGGGAAAATAAGATTAGGATTGCAGTCCATTCAATGGGGCAAGGTAGGTAGGAAGGCTAAGAATTTAGGGTTTTGAATGGAATGGATCAGACAGATGAGGTGCTAGAAAGAGCAAGACAATGCACATATTCTTTTTAAACTAAAGAAATGAGACAAACTATGAAGATTTTCCCAAAACAGAGCATAAAAGATGCATTTTTCTTATCAACTTGAAAATAAAAATATAATAGAAATGAAATGGATCATGGAGAGTACAAAACATTCATACATATGCAAAAAATAAGAAACAATACTAAATTTCCATACCACATGTATCCCAAAGAAATAACTGCAACTCTTTCATTAAATTCCTGCCAAATACTGAATACACTAGAGTCTCTGATCAATAAAAATAAATCCAAAATTTTCTAATGACTGAAAAAGTGAAAGATATAGACATGAAACAACCTCTCCCAACCTCAGGGGTTGAATCCTCGAGTTGAGGAGTTGTTCCACCAAAAACTGAACTGCATACCTAGAGTGTAGGGAGGTCAAATTGACTCATCCCTCACTTTTTTGAAACTGATTCATTACATCTCATCAAGAGTTTTTACCTAATGTATTTATCCCTATGTAACTTAAAAACATGATTATTACATTTACATCCTTGAATTACATTGGTAAAAACATAATTTTCCAAGGTGAAACTGAGAAAACTGAGAAAAATTTCAAATTTCAGGAAACACAGAAAATTGGTAAAAAGTGCAGTGCCAACTTCAGCTCCACTTGTGAAGGAGTTCCGAGTGTCCAAATTGAGATCAGGATAGCTCATTGGAAAGCTTGTCCTGTCTAGTTTCCAAAAGTTTCATTTTTTTTTAAAAATGACTTGATTTGGACCTACAAAGGGTCAATATCCCAAGATTGGTCAAAAGCATAGTGCCAACCTAAAAAACAAGGCAGAAATATGTTTTTTGAGGTGTTTTTTGACATTTTGACTAACCATTTGGCCAAAAAACGCTTAGCAAAGTTGCTAGGGTGACTTTATTTTTCCTTCTGAATCCAATGGTGCCTTTATTTTTTTCATTTTAGGTCCCTATAAAAAGCACAACACCCTAGGAAACTATGCAAAAACTATCAAAATGTGCAAAAACTCAAAAAATTTCAAAACTTTCCCAAAATTTATTCAAAATTGTGCTATGGAATCCTGATGAAGTGTGTTAAGCAATGAGGGATGCCTATGCAAGTATTTCAAGCTTATCTCCCTTCTTTTTCTTGGCTAGGGTTTTCTTGTGTTTCTCCTACAATTGGTTAAGTTTGATGCTACAAACCTTGTTTCTTGAGATGTACCTATTTGACAAGTTTTTGAGCATATTTTTGTCCTCGTTTTCCTTGTGGATGAGTTTTTAAAGATGGATGTTGACCCTATCAAGCCATATTTATATGTCCTCTTCAACCTCCTTGGCAATTTTCTCCTCAAAAGTGAGTATTTCATCCTCACCCTTCTGTTGTTGTAAAGCCCTCTAAATCCCTCTTGTTTTTGGTCTTTTTCTGCTACTTTGGATGTCATTATGGTCAAGGTCATTAGGTGGCATCATAGCTTTACCTTTCTTGATTTTAAGCAGCTCTAGGTCCATGAGTACTTGCTTATCCTTCGGCTGCTTATTCTCCTTCTCTAGAAATGAAATGACAAACTTATACCTTTCTAAGTTAGTCTGAAGCTCTCTAATTTGGGCATCCTTTTCCTTGAAAATCAAACTTGAGGCCTCATGATCATCCTGCTCATCCAAGTCAACTAGCTCAAATTTTGTCTCTTTCTCATGGAGGTCTTCCTCCTCATGCCTGAATTACTCATGAATATCTGTATCTATCATCTTTTTCTTTCCTTTCTTTACCTTCTTTGTTGATGAAGAAGGTAAGGTCCCTTCCACTTTCCATGGAGAAAAAATTTCCTATACCCTATCTTAAATTTTCTATCCAATGTACCCATTTTATCCCTTTTAGGCTTGCTGGACATAACTCTGCTAGGTGACCCAATCTGACCCTGAAATGGTGATGATGGTGATGAAATGGGTCTAGTAGGATGAGCTGGTGAAGGAGTAGGTGCTGTAGGCTGAGATGGAGGAATAGATATAGTAGGATGAGGTGGAGGAGGCCTATCTTCAACATGTTGATCAATAGGATGAGATGAAGAAGGCATATCTTCAACATGCTGAGCTTGTGGAGCTATGAAGATATCATTTGCAATGAACGTGTCCCATGAAATATGCAACTGCTTAAGGTGATGGAGGATAATGATCTTGTTAAGAGAGTGGCGAAAGAGTCTGTTCATCTGTTGGTCATAATCTCTCCTTTGTATAATGTATGCCATTTTTCCTATGCTCCTGAAAACATAGTATGGGATATTAAGCATTTTGACTCTTGTGAAGTGCATAAGCAATCTAATATGATATGTATAGAGTTTGGAGAACCTTCCTTCACACGAGAAGTACTTCATGATGATCTTCATCATGGGGGTATACCTATCAAGAATGTAGTTGAAAGGAAAAAATCTCCTTCTCTCATTTCTGTACCTTGTTTTGATGAATGGTTCATAATACTGATCATCAAAGTCTTTGGATTTAAACCACCTTTCACCCATGTTTGGAATTCCAGTGGTAGCTGCAATGATGGCTGATGATATGGTGAAAGTCACACCAGCAAGGGTCACTTGATTATCTTGAATATTTGATATGAAAAGTCTTCTTAAAACAGGGTGGTGTTGGACTCTTTGTATCATTTCACAAAATTCAAAATATATGACATGCTTGAAACAATTGACAGTCATGGGAGATGCCATTAAGTCATTGGTGTTGGTGGGCTCAAGCCTTAATATTCTTCCTCCTTCATGTGGCCTTCTCTCTTGTCTATCCTCCTCTTCCAGTCTATCCTCCTCTTCATGTCTATCCTCCTCTTCCTCCATGTAATATCTATCTTATTCCATGGTGTTTTTTATCTAGAAACCCTAGGGATGAGGAAATGGGAGTGGGGATAGGTATAGGGAGTGAGGATAGGTCTAGGAAAAATCAGGGAGATGTGGGAAGGGGTTATTGAAATTTGGGAGGTGATATAGGGCTAAAAATCTTAGGGAATTAGAAATGATAATTTTATTATAGGCTTTGGGTATGGGTGCCTAGGAAATTTGAAATACCTAGGACTTAGGGTTTAGGGGAAAAGGGATTTAGGGAAAGGGATATAGTGTGGTAGGGGTAGGGATAGGGTTTATAGTGATGTAGGAAGGGAGTGCAAGGTTTATTGGGAATGAGGAGATGGGATTAGGGTTTTCAACTAGAAAAAATGTTGAGATTTAACAAGATGATGAGCTTAGTGAAAAGAGTCGCCTTCACTAAGTGGGCCAGCAAGCTATTTTTGGCACAAAGTCTATTTTTAGACTATGTCTATTTTTAGACATATCGATCATATTCTATGAGTTACAAGATGCTATTTGTGGATGGTTGGTCAAGTTGGAAAAATAGATGGACTTCTATTTTTATACATATTGGGCGGAATCTATTTTTAGATTGCCAGACTAAAAATAGATATGTCGAATATTATTAGCTCTTAATAATATTTGGACTCTAAACATTATCTTATTCTCTTGGAGCACTTCAGTTAAGTGCAAAAATGTGGCACAACAGCTGACAGAAGGAATTATGCTACTCCTGAGGGTCTACTAGAGCTAATGCATGAGGACTTCAATTAGAACTCATGTGACAGAGTTTGGTGGAGTTATAGAGGTAGTTGGTGGAGTTGTATTCAGTTTAACTCAGTTAGACTCAGTTGAGCTAGTTGTATCTAGTCTAAATGATTGATACACTAGTGAGAGTGGAGTGAATTAATTAGTTTATTAATTAAGTAAATATTAACTCATTAATAAACTGAAGAATACATCAGTTAACTACAGTGCATGGACAGTTTTAGTGGAGACCAGTGGAGAGGTAGGTGAAAGAGCAAGTGTGACTATCAGTTGTGACTATAGTGATGCATGGTTTGCATCCAAAGCTTAGTGGAGATGCCAATGAGGATTGTACAGTGCAAGCCAGGTGGATTAGAGTTCATTTAGATCCATTCTTCAGCAGGGATTGCACAATAAAGGCAGGCTAGCAGGTGGCAGAGATCGGTGCATGGATTTGCAAGATCAAGCCTGATTAGTGTGTAGCGATTGTATTGTACTGAAAGCTTTACATGTTCATCTTTGTATGAGGATTGTTACATGATCTCTATGACATATATTATATACAGATATTTGGGGTTTTTAGCTTCAGGCTTTCCCGTTAAATCACTATGTTAATGTGTGTGAATTTTTATGGTTTCATGTGTGCATTGTAATCTTGTTTAATTTCCGCATGTGATGATCAATGGTGGAATAGATTCTGATTTGTGCATGAAGTCAAATAGTGTGTGATCAGGATAATATTGGATATATAACACATAAGTTATATAATTTCTACATGGTATCAAAGCCGTTGATCATTGGAGCAGATTGCAATTATTGAAGCGGTTGAGTTTTGTGTTGGTGGAATTCAAATTTGCTGCAGTATTTTCTTGGTGTCGAAGTTGAGCATTCATTGAAATGTCTTTCAACGGATTGCGATTGGTTTATTCCCTTGAGGTCAACTCGAATTATATTGCATGGAAGGACAGGATGGAGGCGGTGCTGGATGATAATGGGTTGAAGGAGTTCATAGATGCAGAAATTCCAAAGCCTGGTTCTAGCGATGCTGCCGCACTTGACGCATGGAAAACGAAGATAGAAAAATGTTGAAGGATTCTGTTGGAAGGTGTGAAGTATCACATAGTGTCCAGCCTTCATGTTAAAGCTTCTCCATTCTTGATGTGGAAAGCTTTGATAGACTTTTTTCAAAGCAGAAGTGACCAACGGAAGTTGGCGCTTAAAGACAAGCTCAGAAAAATAAAAATGGAGAAGGGCGAGAGTATACCCAAGTACCTCATGAAGTTTGTCCAGTGCATGGATGAGCTGGGAAGTGTGGGGGTTACTGTAGATGAAGAGGAATTGGTGAGATTGGCTCTCCTTGGGCTTCCGAAGAGTTAGCACAGCTACGAGGACTCTGTCAATGGTCAGGAGAAACTGCCAGGATGGGGGCGACTTTGGTCAGATCTTGTGCAGGAGGAGATAAGGCGGGGTACCAGGGATGGATCTTCATCGAAGAATGAAGATGAAGAAAACTGCGGTTTGGCTGCCAAAGCAAGGAAAGGGAAGGGAAAGAAAAATCCTTCTCAATCTGGTGTGAAAGGAAAGAAGCAGGACTTGTCCAAGGTGAAGTGCTTTCACTATCACCAACACAGACATTACGCCCTTAATTGTCCACAGAAGAAGAAAAATAAGCAGGCTACTGGATCTGCAGCTGGAGAGGCCTTAGCCTCGCAATTTGAGCTGGATTTTTTGCTGATCACATGCTTGGTTTCAAGTGTGATGGGATCAGTGTGGTTTCTTGACAGTGGTGCGTATTTCCATATGACCGGAGACAAAGATTTTTTAGTGATCTGGATGAGAAGGATCTTGGAGTGCACATCGAGATGGGCGATGATGGTAGATATAGTGCGACTGGTATCAAGAACATTTCCTTTGAGAGGGAGTCTGGTAAACCTTTCATATTGAAGGATGTCATGCATGTTCCAAGATTGAAGAAGAATTGGATATTTGTGGCGATGTTGGAAGACAAGGGATATGATGTTGTCTTTAGCGAGAGAAAGGCGCAGTAAGGAAACTGGTGAAACCCAGAGGATAGGGGTTCGAGTTAAGAACCTTTATCAATTGCAGGTAGATGGCTGCACAAAAATGGCAGGCAAAGCAGAAGCAGTGGTGAGCCGGGATGAGGGCGAATTGTGGCACAGGAGATTGGGCCATATTCACCATGGTGCTTTGAAAATTTTGCAGCAAATTTCTACCGGGCTTCCCAAGGGTACACTTGCGCATTCAGATCAGTGCAAGGGATGTACTTTGGGAAAATTTGTGAAAGCCACCTTTCATGAGAAGGATAGTCGCGCCACGACGATCCTTGAGAGAATTCACACAGACGTGTGTGGACCTATCTTAGTAGCTTTGACAGAAAAGCACAAGTATTATGTGATATTTGTTAATGAATTCTCTCGTAAGTGCTTGATCTTCTTCATGCAGAAGAAGAGTGAGACATACTCAAAGTTCTGTGAGTTCAAGGCGCTGGTTGAGAAAGAGTCGGGGAAGCAGGTGAAGGCTCTAAGGAGTGATAATGGTGGTGAATTCATCTCTGGAAAATTCAAATAATTTTTCAGCACAGAAGGAATTCGAAGAGAGCTCATAGCGCCTCATAACCCACAGCGTAATGGGGTCGCAGAGAGAAAGAACAGAACCATCGTGGGTGCTGCACGGGCGATGTTGCATGATCATGGCCTTCCCATACAATTGTGGGCTGAGGCATGAAACACTGCGGTTTATGTGCAAAACCATTGTCCTCATAGAGTTCTTGGCATGAGTACACCCAAAGAGGCGTTTTCTATTAAGAAGCCTAATATTTCTCATTTGAAGATTTTTGGCTCACCTGTTTACATTCATGTTACAAAGGATGCCAGGAAGAAGCTGGAGCCGACCGCAAAGGTTGGGATATTTGTGGGGTACACAGAAACATCCCAAAACTATCGTGTGTATTTTCCAGACAGTCAAAAGACTGTTGTGTGACGGGATATCAAATTTCATGAGGAGAAAGCCATGAAGTTGTTGCTTGAGAGGGAGCTACACTTGCATGCAGATGAGGAGCTACTAGTTCCTAAGGATGAGCCTCAGGATGTGGATCAGCCACAAGAGGAGGTTCATGGAGTGGAAGAAACCACTCATGCAGCGCCAAAAATCAGAGGGCGGAAGCGCACTACAGAAGCTGAGTGACTGAATCTTGATGTAGTGCAAAATGTAGGAGCACCTACATCACAACGCAGATAGAGACAATCACTTGACAGATTTACTGGATACATGGCTTTGATGAGAAAGTGTATCGTGACAGAGCCATCCTCTTTCGAGGAAGCTGTGGAGGACCCTGCATGGGTAAATGCCATGGTGGAAGAGTATGATTTGATTTTCAGAAACAGTGCATGGGAGATTGTCCCAAGGCCGGAAGGGAAATCAGTGGTAGGTTCGAGATGGATCTACAAAGTGAAGCAAGCTGCTGAAGGGAGCGTCAAGAAGTACAAGGAAATATTTGTTGCCCGGGGCTTCTCACAGATCGAGGGGATCGACTATGAAGAAACCTTTGCACCTGTCGCAAGGTATTCTTCCATATGGAGCATCCTTGCTCTCTCAGCGCAGATGGGTTGGCACATTCATCAGATGGATGTGAAGACTGTGTTCCTCAATGGAGTCATTGAGAAGGAGGTGTACATAGAGAAGCTTGAAGGTTTCGAAATATTCAGCAGCAAGTCGCATGCGTGCAGGCTCAAAAGAGCATTGTATGGGCTGAAACAAGCACGTCGTGCTTGGTACACACGGATAGACAGTTATTTCATCGGACTTGGTTTTACCAAGAGTGAGGCGGATCCTAACCTATACTAGATTGTGGTTGAGGGTAAGTTGCTGATCATTGTACTTTATGTAGATGATTTGATACTAACAGGTAATGAATTGTTGATACACTCATGCAAGGCTAATCTTGCAAAGGAGTTTGAGATGAAGGACTTGGGCCTCCTTCATTATTTCCTGGGATTGGAAATTTGGTAGCGGAAGGCTGGAGTGTTTGTGTCTCAAGGCAAGTATGCCCGGGAGATACTGGATAAGTTCAACATGCAAGGCTGCAAGCCTATCGACACTCCTCTTCCTGGTGGTTGGAGGAAAGAGGATGCTACATTGGCAGAGGTAGCGAATGCCACTGTTTATCGACAGTTGGTTGGTTCGCTCATGTATTTGGTAAATACACAACCGAACATATGCTATGCTATTAACCAGCTTTCACAAGCTATGGTTAAGCCTACCAAGCTCTTTTGGAAGGCAGGCAAGCATGTCCTAAGGTATCTCTGGGACACATCTGGATATGGACTATGGTACAGACAGTCAGGTGAGGTGAAGCTGTATGGCTTCACGGATGCAGATTGGGCAGGGAGCCCAACGGACAGAAAGAGCACATCTGGAGGGATTTTCAATATCGGGTCTACAACAGTTTCTTGGTACAGTAGGAAACAGAGATCCGTGTCACTCAGTTCAGTGGAGGCTGAGTACATGGCAGCAAGTTTGGCTGCATGCGAGGCTATATGGATGAGGAAGATCCTGGTCGGGTTGTTCGGTTCTCACTTAGATCCTACTATGATATATTGTGATAATCAGAGTTACATTAAACTCTTGGTTAATCCAATATTTCATGATAGATCTAAACATATTGACATCCGGTACCATCATATCAGAGATTGTGTGCAGCGGAAGATCATGTTACTATCTTACATTCCTATGGAGGATGAGGATGTTGATATTCTGACGAAGGCGCTCACCAGGAGAAAATTCAAATACCATAGAGATAGGATTGGGGTGAAAGATAATCCCTATCTTGTTGAGAGGGAGTGTTGAGATTCAGCAAGATGATGAGCTTAGTGAAAAGAGTTGCCTTCACTAAGTGGGCCCGCAGGCTATTTTTGGCGCAAAGTCTATTTTTAGGCTATGTCTATTTTTAGACATGTCGATCATATTCTATGAGTTGCAGGATGCTATTTTTGGATGGTTGGTCAAGCTGGAAAAATATATGGACTTATATTTTTAGACATATTGGGCGGAATCTATTTTTAGATTGCCAGTCTAAAAATAGATATGTCGAATATTATTATCTCTTTATAATATTTGGACTCTAAACATTATCTTATTCTCTTGGAGCACTTCAGTTAAGTGCACAGATGTGACACAGCAGCTGACAGAAGGAATTACGCTATTCCTTAGGGTTTTCTGGAGCTAATGCATGAGGACTTCAGTTAGAACTCATGTGACAAAGTTTGGTGGAGTTATAGAGGTAGTTGGTGGAGTTGTATTCAGTTTAACTCAGTTAGACTCAGTTGAGCTAGTTGTATCTAGTCTAACTGATTGATACACTAGTGAGAGTGGTGTGAATTAATCAGTTAATTAATTCACTAAATAATAACTCATTAATCAACTGAAGAATACATCAGTTAACTATAGTGCATGGACAGTTTCAGTTGAGACCAGTGGAGAGGTAGGTGAAAGAGCAAGTGTGACTATCAGTTGTGACTATAATTATGCATGGTTTGCATCCAACACTCAGTGGAGATGCCAATGAGGATTTTCCAGTGCAAGCCAGGTGGATTAGAGTTCATTCAGAGCCATTCTTCAGCATGGATTGCGCAGTAGAGGCAGGCTAGTAGGTGGCAGAGATCGGTGCATGGATTTGCAATATCAGGCCTGATAAGTGTGTAGCGATTGTATTGTACTGAGAGCTTGACATGTTCAGCGTTGTATGAGGATAGTTACATGATATCTATGACATATATTATATACAGATAGTTGGGGTTTTTAGCTTCAGGCTTTCCCGTTAAATCACTGTGTTAATGTGTGTGAATTTTTATGGTTTCATGTGTGCATTGTAATCTTGTTTAATTTCAGCATGTGATGATCAATGGTGGAATTGATTCTGTATTGTGCATGAAGTCAAATAGTGTTTGATCAGGATAATCTTGGATCTATAACACATAAGTTATATAATTTCTACACAAACTGCCAATTTTTCATGAAAACAAAAAAACCATGAAATTGATATTTAGGAATGCAAGGAGGTGATAAAATGGTCTTACTTACTTAATAAAAAATGATAAGAGATTTTTTTGGAGGATTAGAGGAAGTTTGGAAGAGTTTTGGTGCTTATAGGGAAAATTGGGAAAAAGTGCAACACCTTTTCTAGAAGCGCAAAGCCCTTCAGCAAAAAATGAAGTGCAACCCTCCAGAAACACAATGCCACCCAAAACTCAAATTTTGGCCCTGAAAATTGGTTTTTTGAGCTGAGGGAGTGCAAAATCAATGGTTGCAATAGAAAATGAGCTTCTTCTTTGTCTTATGGTGGTGTTTATACTTGATGAATTTGATGTTTTTGGCCTTGGGACCCACTTTCTCTTTTCTTCTTTTTCGCTTTACACTTTGAAACTATACCTTTTCTCTTTTTGACTTTTGATGCTTTGTTGGCATGTGGAACTCTGAGTTGGCAGCTTGGGAACCATGAACTTATTACAAATTGAGTGACATGAAATTACATATGGAAAATAAAAATTACATTTTGAAATAAAAATTACATCTTGGAATAAGAATTACTCCTTAGAAATCATCTTTACATGGTAAAGAGAGGTTATTTGATCACTTTATTACTTTATGCTCTTATGCAATGGAAATGGTTTATTATTGGACCTTGAAAAACCCTAAAAACCTAATGAAACCTTGGAAAAACAGAAAGACCTAATGAGAGTCTTGACTGAATCAAATTCATGGTGACATGAATAAACAAGTGATAAAAACTCATGAATGATGGTCATTCAACAAAATATGAAAATGAGCTAGCAAGTAATGGAAATTTAGGAAAAAGTGATTTTTTATTTATTTTAGGGCTACCATCAGTGAGTAAATTGTGGAATGATGACCTAGTGAAATGAAAAAATTTCTGAATGAGACCCTAATATGATATGAAAAGAGGATTTTTGATCACTGATGGAAGGATGCAAACATTGACACTAACACCAAACATATAGATATTTAGTATGATTGTTGACGGGAATGTGTGAAAATGAGGGTAATGTTTCTACAATACATTCTGATAGCAGAACAATATGCTAACATATTGACAAAGGATTTTTCAAGAGGGAAGTTTGATTTCCATAGGTGTAGGATAAGGGTGGTTGATAATCGATTTCTTGCTAAGAGGTAGCTTGAAAAGTGTAGAAAGAAAGACTCAATTTGACTTAGCATTGGTCAAATTGAGAAAAATCGAAATTTCTACATCAACAGACAACTTGGAGGCAGTTAACTGAGGTGACATGGATCTTGTCACTTAGTTAGGTTAGTAATTTGAGTTAGAGGGCTTGGAGTTCAGTTATGCATTTGTGATTGCTAAGTAATAGCAATCTAGTTCAAGTATTTACAATTGAACTCAGTTAAACTAGTTCTAACAGTTAATAGAACTAGTTGGAGGTCAATTGTGCATTGGGACAACAATCTAACTCAAAGATAATCCAGTTAACTAATCACTCAACCAAAAATAACTCATGCATGCAAGGAATTCAAATTGCTTAGCTATGGTGGAGATTCCAAGGAAGTGTAACACTGATTGTAGACTAGTATTGAGTGTACATGTGTTGCATGCAATAAGAGATCAATCCTTGAGAATTGTGCAATCAATTTGGAGGAAATTCCTAGAAAATAAGGCCCAAATTCCCCAGGATTTGTGCAAGAAAATAGGAGCTCAGGTGGAGGCACAAATTTACTAAGTATGGGTCAGAGCTTCTCATTAAGAAAAGAGAACAAGTTTTCACTTGTAGGTTGAGCTCAGATCAAGCTAGAAATTGTAATAGATTCTCTATTCATTTGATTAATGAAAGCATTCTTAAGGGGTTTTTACCAGTTGGTTTTCCTTACATAAACCTATGTACTTGTGTATGTTATTGATGCATCTTTGCAAATTCTGTTCTAAATTGTGAATTAGTTTCCGTAGAGTAGTAGAGTAGAACTGTGTCTCTTGATTTAGATTAAATTTCTTGATAATTTGCAATTTTATCACAAAAATTGTATAGAGCGAGGGGGCGACTTGGGCATTGGCTCATTGTCAAATCCTTCTAGAACCATTGCAGGTATGGATTTATGATAGAGGTGGGGGGGGGATGTATGAGTGAGGGAGACTCCTAGCATCCAAGGTTAAAAGAAGGAAATTCTAAATGGATATCTACCTGATCCTTAGGATCTAGGAGGTAGTTTGATGAGTGGGAGGTGCTCTACCCTAGATTCATTTGGAGATGATTTCTATAATGTTTGAAGAACATGTGGCCTGAAATATGGTCTAGCACCTTCGAGCTTGTCTTAATAATATCAGCTGGTCTTCCAAAGGGGGAGGCCAAGGAAAAACTTTGGGTCTCACCATCCCACTGCTTGGTTGGAACTTTGTCTACTACTTGTTGCTTGGATTTGGAGGATCAATTGGGTAGTCTGAGGTAATCGGCTAGATCATTCTAGGGTGGGGTAGCACATGCAGGATTTGAGATCTATGGCTGAATATTGTTGATATTTTTAGCTTGCGAGGTACTCCAAACCCTAGGATACAGGATTGTGAAGGAATTGGCTTCATAAGGCCACTTGTGGGCTAAGAACCCAAGCTTGGGGTTTTTTACCTAGAGGTTTGGGTTCAAAATCACGAGGAGAATTTATGACATGACATATGGAGATGAAAGAGGACCCTAAAATGAACTAGGGACCACAAAGAACACCAAAAGAGGAACCCTAGAAATGGAGTTATTGATTTTTATATGTTTTCTAGTGGGATTGAGGCACTAAAGTCAAGTCAACCTGCTTAGATTAGTGCCCTCAAGGATTCATTTAAGCCCAAAATAAAGCATATAAATAAGAGGGCTCGTCAAGGCTTAGAGACACATCCAAAGTGAAAACACATGAAGGGAGGATATCTCGGTTCTAGTCGCATACACAAGAGACCTAGCGAAGTAAGGGAGAAGCCCTAGTTTGGTGCATTTTCTTTGTGAAAACTAGACAAATTTTGTAGGAGCTTGCAGCATAAGAAGAGGTGTTTTATGGGCAGATATTGTGCATACATAAGAGGTGTTTATTCTTCATATTGGGTCGTAGGTTCTTTGTGGAATTACAGATGGGAAATTTCTATCTTAGGGAGGGCCAAGAGGCCTAGGAAGAGTCTAAACTCTAGGGCACATGCCCAAAATTACCAGCGCAGGAGAGGAGGCTTGATATTAAAGGAGAATTGAGGTTTATGAAGGCGATTTGTCTTTGAAATAGGTATCATTTCTTCTTTTTTGTAATTGCAGGGTGTATAGATTCCTCATTTGGAGGAGGCCAAGAGGCCTAGAAGGCAACCTAGACTAGTTTACATGCACAACAAAGAAGAGTGAAGTATTTAGGTATGTTTTGGAAGGTAAATGCATGTCAGTAAAACAAAGAATTAGGGCTAATGTGTGCCCTAACCAGGTTTGAAAGAAGTGCATAAGAGTCAAGGATAAGTTGAGCAAAAAATCAGGTTTAATTGTCTTCATTTTTTGATGTGTTGCTAAGTGGATGAGGTCCTAGAAGAGGATAGAACTGGAATGTCATCCTAATGTTGTAAGGAGGGCAACAAGTGGATGGTCATATTAGCCATAGATCATTTGGAAAGAAGGATTTTGGAAGCTGATAGATGGGTGAAGACTTGTAAGCTCATGATTGATCCTTGAAGGACTAAGGAAGAAGGTCAAGGGATTAGATCACATCAACCCAAGTTCATTGTTGGATAAGGAATTTTGATAGTGATAGATGGCAATCATTTAGGCCCTAAGTGTGTCTTCATTTGGAAACAAAAGAAGAAACTAGTGAGAATAATTCCTTAGGAGTGGTGTCCCTGAAAGAATAAGGAGCAACTAGTGGGAAAGAAGTCCCAAAGGAGTTGAAGAGTGACATTAGGAAGTTGATAGTTGTTCAAAAACGAAGTTGTGAATAACTAGACATGAGTCTCGATGTGTTGATTTGTTGAAGGACTAACGATCAACTAGAGAGAAGGTTGAGATGTCTTCAGTGACCTAATGGAGTTGGTTCATTAATAGAGGTAGGTAGGAGTTGCTGCAGATCAAATCGAAAGGATTCGACAGATTTTTTCAGGGCACATGGACTTAAAGGGATGTGGAGTGCTACATCAACAAGTACGTCAAGACCTATCTTGTTCAGTCTAGATTTGTTTTCGAAGGACCGAAACCAAACCCTAGTTGTACATATTTGTATTAGTGGATGTATGAGTGCCATTATCCCTAGTAAAAGAGCCCTAAACAATTGTATTATCAATTTTTTCATATAACAAAGTTGGAAAGTTAAAATTGTAAAACTTTGTCTATATTTGTGCATGACAGTTGATTTACTTCTATTTATTGTTCCACTATGCAAAGTAGTTGTTGTGATACTTGGATTGGTAGCGTCAGTGATTCTAAGATTCTAATATAGACTCGAGTATCGTGGAAAAACAAGAAATATCTCCCTGATGAATATGGCTAAGCATTTTTGGTCTTGGTATTGGAACTTAGTAGAGAGAGAGCCCCTTGGGTCCCTATAGAGGCAAAGATAGTGTCTGTTGGTCTAATTTATTGGGTTAAATAAGACCATATATTTTTATTATCATTTTGGGTTTGTTAATTTTTAAGAACCAAAAATATATGGATCTTAGATTAAGTTTAATGTAGGAAGTGTGAAGATAAAGGAAATGCATATTACAAATATACATTTTTGAAAATAAAACACTAAAATTCTGATCTAAAAGCAAGAGTGCAATGAATCTTTGTGGAGCATATCTAACAAGCAAGAGGCCCAAACTTAGATGCCTTGGTTGTACTTTCTCATTATCCCCATTCCAGCAAGATTAATTCCACCATAAAGCATAACATATTCAAATCAAAGAAAGCAGCAAATGCATAACACAATTTCCAATTCAATTTTCAATTTAGAGAGAAGAGGATCTAACTTATATTCCTTTTTTACCCTTCCCTACTTAAATCAATTTCTAAATGGAAATAATTTTAGAAACATAAGAAATCATTTCATATAATGAATATACTCATAAAAGTATTCACAAGAAAAGGAAATGCTTAACAATATAGAATATTCACAATTATGCAAAAAAATACAATGTAGTGCAATTAGATTGAGAATGGGGGCCCTCCACCCTTTTATTATCACACTTTGAATATTATCATCTACTGTATATAAAAAATCACATCCCAAAGCAAGAACATCAAGAAGTAGAAGGAAAGTGCTTCAAATTATATTCAGAAATGAAGTAGTCTCAATAGTCATAATCCATGTTCATAAGTGTTGAATGTTGTGCTTAGATAAACCAAAAATATAATAAAATGAGCTAAAATAGCTAAAAAAAAATATAAGAGTCCTAATACAACTATTCAGGTTGAACTCTATCCTTTTTTTTGCACAAAATATGATAGAATCCCACTAAATCACAAAACAACTCCTTTTAGTTAGGGATTTCTAGGTGACTGTTCAAGTTTGACTAGCGTTGAACAATCCTATTCGGATTAAATTTGACTAAGCCAATAGGAGTCTATCAATCCTTGTTTCCCAAGCTTTTAGAATATAGCTTCAGCTTCCACCTAGGTGTCCTGCACATACGACTTCAAAGGAGCCATTACGGGGAATTCTGTTATGGTTAAAATAGATTTTAATTCCAAATTTTTACTAAAAACTCAAAAATTTAAAACACATAACTATTTTTACCTTTAAAGTGTAATAAGAGGAAAAAATGGGGGAAAATTACCATGATATGATAGAAAAGGATGATGGATAGATGGAAAATGTAAGTGGAAAAGGACCAAAATGGATAGCCAACATCTCCCCCTTTCTAAGTCTCAAGCATGTCCTCATGCTTGCCTCTTTCTCTTTGACCCTCTGCCTCTGTATGATGACTACCCTGCTGATGTAACTGTGGCCCTAGCCCCCGATGTTGATGCTTCCTACTGAGCTGCATGTAAAATAATTTCAAGACCTTGATGTCTTTTTTATTCTTATTTATAGATGGCAATCTTCACTTATTGTTTTTCATATTTATATTGCCAAAGTTTCTTGTCTCTCAACCACCCATAAGATTATTTTGAAATCAAGATGTTTTGTGTCTCTAGCTTCTTCATTTTCTTTGTCAGTATTTTGTTTTCTTTCACTCTCTTCTTATTTTGTTCTTTGTACATCTCGTTTTCTTTCTTAAGGTGACTTTCCATTATTACACTAACTTTAAGTTGAGTGGTTAAGTCTTTGATCTTCTTGGCATAATAATCATTGTGACCTCCCTTGGAAGCTTCTTCAATATGTTTTTCATATGATGATGATCCCCCTTCAATATTTTCATAGTATGAATCCTTCTCCATCTCTCCAAGTTTCTCTTGTGCCTCCTTTTCAAGTTTCTCAATTATTTCCTGAGGTGTTTGTTCATGTATACTAAGAGGCACTTCTTCTAGGATCTCTACTTCAAAATTATCATATGATTCTTCTATTGTTTTCCTCCTTGGCTTCTTTGGAATGGACATGAAATATATTTCCATTTAAGTGGCAATTTCTTCTTGTTTCTTTTTAGACCTTGTTCTTGGATACAAGGGTGGTTGGAAAAGATTCTTGGAAAGATGCAATCTCCCAAGTGTTTCTTCATTTTTTGTTAACTGTTCTTCCCTTTGGATTTCTGAAAAGTGGTGTTTGTTCAAAAAACTATCCCAAGTTTCTCCCTTATTTCCCAATTGATACTCAACCAACATCTTAATTAACCCTTGATGATAGTAACTAGATTCTATGTTCTCTGTTTTTCCTTTCAGTCCCTCAATCATATTTATCAAACTTTTTGGAAGAAAATAGGGAAGGTTCACTGTGCAATCTCCTTTAATATGTTGAAGCAACTTAATGTGGTAAATGTGTACAACACTATACCTACTATCACATGTAAAATATTTTTGAACAATAAGGGCCAATTCTGCCCATGGTTCTCATCCAATTTCTAGAAATTTCGTTAGTCTTGTCAAATGTCCCTTTTGTATATTTTTCTAAAAATAAATTCCATCGTTTCTCTATGAAATGTTGTCCTTTGTAGTATTCTTATCCTACCAGTGGAAAATTTGTGGCTTGGGCTATGTACTCTAGAGTAATAGGAACAAATATATCTCCTTTCTAGTCTTATAATTGTTAAAATTGGTTACAAACTCCTTTGTAACTCTTTCATTATATCCATTAAATTTCCTAATAAATTATAACAACTCTTTTTGGTATAGTTTCTCTATAGTTTCATTATACCAGCTTTCTAACTGAAATCCCTTAGGTTCATTTCTATTCCCCATACTACAATCTAGATGTCTTTGTTCCTTTTGTTTTTAGTACCAATCTAAATACCCCTCTACTATAAATAATCTCATGACATGATAATAATAACTTTGTTGTTGTATTTTATTTTTTTTAATTGGAATTTTAATTCAATAGATAAACTATTTCTATCGCCAGATGAAAATATTTTCTTGGTATATTTATTGAAAAAAAAATTGTTTTCAAAAATCACAAGAGTGTGACTTACCACAGTTTGATCTGAACTGTTGGACACTTTCTGTGGTGAGAGAAAAGGAAAATACTCTTCAATTTTACCCCTATGTTTTAACTATTTGTGGAGAGAAGACTCATTTATGGAAAATAATCTGTCAAACTTCCTCTGAGCAAAACCTTCTTATCATTGTTTGATTTTTGCCTTCAATCCCTAATATCAACACCATAAAAAAATTGAATTCTGGAATGGATAATTTCATTCCCATTAACCCTCTCTATTTTTTTAAACCAATTTAACGAATTCTGGGAATGAAAAAAATTACATTGTATCCTTAGAAAAAAACAAATTCTAGGAATGAAAAAAATTACATTGTCTCCTTAGAAAAAAAGAATTTTGGGAATAAACAAAAATTACCCTCTTTGTCTCCTTTGAAATCAAACTCTGCATACAATGTTTTCTTAGAAGTCGAGTTCTAAAAATGAAAACCTACAGGTCTCTGTCAACTGTAATTTAAACATCGATTTTAAATCAAACTTAGAAATAAAATTCATCAAGAAATCAAATTTTGGAAGGTAAGAATCATTTCTTTTAATAACACTACCACTCACAGCTTGGCAATCGAATTCTAGAAGGAAAAAGTAACTGCATATTTACACACCTATAGCTTTAACGTTGTCTTTTGGTGTCACTGCACAACTAGAAATTATGACTTACCAATGTGAACTGGAGTATACTTAAATGTAGATGGGAATTTAAATTGAAGTGTGGCCATCTACACTAATAAGTATGTACAGATCCTAGGCTTCGCTTTCACAAAAAAAATGGATCTCATTCCTATTCAACTTAATCTACGAAGTTTCTCAGATTCTGAGCGAAGATTTCTACGTTTTTAGCTGACAAGGTTATCATAATTGAAACTCAAATTTTACTTTACTCCTTTTCAATATTTTAAACAAAAAATCTACGCATTTCTCATTCTTCTGTTTTCATTCCAAAAGGGGTTTACATGCCCTACCTGAACCATGTGAAAATTCTTTCAAACAGGTTCTTTATATTCTGAGTTGCTTCCATATAAGATATGAGTTGAATATTCTTATAGGTTCTTTATATTCATGCCCTACCTAAACATATTAAATTGTCTTAAATGCTCTTGTGGTAAGTCACACTCTTAAATTCTCTTTTAAATGTTCTTGTTTTATTCTATCTACCCCCCTTGCTTATTTTGAGACTTGTCTTCAAGTCTGGAATTTGGAGGAGTGAATTTCAACCTGAAACAAAAATTGAATTAAAAAACAAAGGAATTCATATTAGCCAAGTGACTTGGTTTTCCAATATGAATTCGGATTTGTACTGTGCCAGAAATATGGATTCTCACAACAAAATATTTTTATTATTTTCGACCTTTTTCTCTTTTTTCATTTTTCATTTTTTATTTTTATTTCATGTATTTTTATTCTGCAAGTAAGGAAGGCATATGACTATGTTTTTCCAAAACTTGCATGTCTTCTTATGCTAAGATTTTCTTTAGAAAATCATCCTTATTCACTGGTATATTATACACTTTTATTCTATGCCCATTGACTAAGAATGAAGTTGCAACTTCGTCTATTGTTTTTATTCTCACTGATCCATTGTCAAATATTTCCTCTATTTCACATGGGCCTAGCCAATGAGTGGTAATTTTGCTTTGAAATATTTGTATTTTGAATAAAATAGAAGTGCTTAGTTTCCTATGTGAAAAATTTTCTTCTTAATAAATTTTTCATGCCTTTTCATTCTTTGTTGTTGCACCAGTGATGTATGTTCTACAGATTCCTTTATGATCTCATCTAGTTCATTCAATTGCAGAATTCTTCGTTGTTGTGCTTGTGACAGGTCCAATCCTCGTTTGGCTGCAAGTCTGTATGTATGTATTTTGAACTCTATTGGTAGCAAAAATTGTTTACCACAAAAAATTTGATCAGGGCTAAATCCAGTGGTATACTTCCATGTTATTTTATAGGCCCATAATGCCTCATCCAACTTCTCTGACCAATCACTTTTGTGCATCTTCATTGTCTTTGTCATGATGTTCTCTAAGACTTTGTTTGTTGATTCCACTTACCCATTTCCTTGTGGATGATATGGAGTTGATTTACTGTGCTTGATTTTGTATTTCTCCGTTAGTTGACAAGTTTGGAAGTCAATTGTGCTCCTTGGCCTATGGAAATTTGCCTTGGAACTCCATATCTTATAAATATCTCTTCAAAAAGAAAGGATACCACTGCATCTTCTGTTGCTTTGGACATTGCTTTTGCTTCTACCCATTTCATTACATATTCATTACATACTAGGATGTACTTCTTACCATTAGAGGGTAGATTGATGGGACCCACAAAGTCAAGAGCCCACTGTTCAAATGGATCTATCAATACTTGTGGTTTCAATGGAATTTCAGCAGAAACTATAGGTTTCCCTATTCTTTGGCAATTGCCACACTTTTTAACATAAGTCTTTGAGTCCTTGAATATGGATGGCTAATAATAGCCTAGATTCAAGACCTTGTATGTTGTTCGCTTGTCTACAAAATGACCACCACATGTTTCTTCATGACATGCTTTTAAGATATCAAAAATTCCATCTTTTCTTACACATTTTCTAATTAAAAGATCAGGTCCAATATAGAAGAGGTCTTCATTAACCCAACTATATCTAGCACTATCTCTAATTATTTTTCTTTTCTGTTTATTTGTAAAATGGGAAGGTAATTTCGCAAATGATAAATAATTAGCAAGATTAGAAAACCATGGCGTTTTGACTATTATATAAAATAAATGTTCATATGGAAAGCTATCAGAAATTGGAACAATATCACCAGAAAGATGAAGCCTTGACAAGAAATCTTCCACCTAATTTTCTTTCCCTGGTCGATCTAATACAACAATGTTGAATTCCTACATTAACAACAACCATCTAGTAAATCCTGCCATTAGTAATTAGTTTATTCATTAAGTATTTAATGGCTGAATGATCAATATGAATGAGCACCTCATATCCTGTTATGTAATTTTTGAATTTATTTAATGCATGTACTACAACAAGCATTTTTTTCAGTAACAGTGAAGTTCAACTTAGCTGGGGTTAAATTCTTTCTAATGAAATAGATTGCATAGTGTAGCTGGTTCTCTTTTTGTGCTAATGATGATCCTACTGTAGTATCTGATGCATGTGTGGATATGTGAAATGGAAATTACCAATTTGGTCCTCTAAGAATTAGTGTTGTGGAAAATTTTTGCTTTAGTTTCTCAAATTCATTTTGGCAACCAATGTTGCATTGAAACTCTATGTCCTTTGGAAGAAGTTTAAACAAAGGCAAAGCCATCTTACTGAAATTTTCAATGAATCTTAGATAATACCCTGCATAACCCATAAAAATTCTTACTTCTTTTTGAATTGTTGGTGGTAATAATTTTACAATGATGTGTATTTTTGTTGGATCCACCTTTATTCCAGAAGATGAAACACGGTTTGTTGGATCCACCTTTATTCCCTTCAGAGAACATCATAAAATTTTTTTCATTGTTAAGAGATATATTAGTGTCATTGCATCTTTGTAAAAAAAAATTCCAATTTTTTTAAACAATCATCAAATGTATTTCCATAAACAGTGAAATAATCCATGTAAACTTCTACACATTCATGTATAAGATCAAAAAAGATGGCCAGGACAACTATTTGAAAAAATAGCTGGTGCATTACATAATCCAAAAGGTAACACATTGTAAGCATATGTTCCCCAAGGAAAATTAAATGTAGTTTTATCCAAATCCTCTAATGCTATCTTAATTTCGTTATAACCGCTAAATCCATGAAGAAATGAAAAGTACTTTTTCCCTACTAATGAATCTAGGACTTGATCAATGAATGGCAGTGGGAAATGATCCTTAAGTGTTGCTTTGTTTAATTCCCTATAGTCTACACAAATTCTCCATTTTCCATTTTTATTGGGAACCAAAACTAAGGGAGAAACCCATTGATTGTATGAGATAGGGTAGATAAATCCTAACTGAAATAGTTTCTGCAACTCTTCTTTTACTATCTCTTTCATCATTGGATTCATTCTTCTTTGTGGTTGTCTTATAGGTTTGATATTTTCATCTGTATAAATGTGGTGCACGCATGTTTTTGGATGAATTCCCTTCATATCTGTGTAATCCAAAGCAAAAGCTTTTGAGTATTTCTTTAATAGTGCAATTACTAGTTCTTCCTGTGATGATTTTAAATTGTTACCAATATTAAGATTCCTTCTGGGGCTTATTTGAATTACTTTAATTTGAGAATTTGTAATTGAGTTAATAGGAAAAATGGCTCTGAATGATGTTGAAATGAATTATAGTGCACTTTTCCTGAAAATTTTGTGCTAATACTTGGCTTGCAACATAATATTTCAATTCTCTTAATTTCTCTTATATATTTGGTTTTGGAATAAATAATTCCATTAAATGCTCATGATTTTCTTCCCTAAAATCAAAATCTTGATTGATGCTTAAAATAGGTTGAATTTATTCCTTTTTTTCATCAGGACATGATAGTAAAGAAATAGATTGAACAAGAGGATAGAGTATTATGTGCTTTCTTTCATTTCCGTGTGATATGATCATACTTACTGATCTACATCTAATAAAGGCATTAGTTGTGGCTAACCATGGTCTTCCAATAATTAAGGGATGGCCTTCGAAGTTTGATTTTGGTTGTAAGACTAGGAAGTACACGGGATATTCCCAGGAATCTAAAGAAACTATTATGTCTTCAAGTATTCCTTCCGGTACTACTTTGGATCTATCTACTAGCTCCAAAATTGTAGTTGTGGGTTGGATATTTGGAAATTTTAAACATTTCATGGTTTTTGTTGTCATGACATTGATAACAACTCCTAAGTCAATTAGAGTTTTAGAAACTGAAAAAGTTGTTAATTTAAATTGTTACCATAGGTGTCCCAGAATAAACATATTTCTCAATTATACTACTCGTTGAGATAAGGCTAGCTAATATTCCAATTCCATGGATTGTTGGTGGGTCTTTCTTTCCTTTTTCGGTTTTATTTATGCATAATTCCTTAACTGATTTTGTATAGATAGTGATATATTTTATTGTTGGCAATAAAGGAATTTTTACATAAGTATTCTTTAGTTCATCTAAGATATCAAATTCAGGAAGAGTACTAAATTTTTTTTGCTCAACAAATCTTTCAGGAGAAGGAAGTGTTTGATTCATTATTTCCTTACCTTTTTGAATTTGATCCTCATTTATTGCATGATTGTTTTTGGATTTTTTAGGACTCCCTTTTTATTTTATTTGTTCTTTTATGATGATGGGAGAGTCTTTATGCAACACCTTCTGATACCTTAAATGAACATCTTGAATAGGAAGAATAGAATATTTCGAAAATGAAGTTCCTTCTTCTGCATTATAAATTGATTTTTTACCCGAATTTTCCACTGGTTTGGCTAGTAATTGAGTTGGTCTAGGCAGTGGTTGATTAGATGGCATCTGAAGCTACTATGGTTGGGTTAGTTGTGGTCCAGGTAGTGATGATGGGTTTGGTTGTTTCAGTTGTTGAAATGGTTGATACGGAAAGGATTGTGGAGGAAATTATTGATATGGCTGTTGAGGATAGGATTGAAACGATTGTGGATAATATTGTTGAGGAGGTTGGGCTCCATAGGCATACCCTCTCCAACCTTGAGAAGGCTGATTTTGAGTTTGCTGAGGAGGCCAAGCCTTCCAAGGCATAGGAACATTCCATGGGTTTGGAACAGGGCATTCATAGCCTTGAGAAAATTGTTGAGAAAATTGCTGAGGAGGATTTTGAGGCATACATGCAAATCGAGGCTGCCAAGGTCTTCTTGTTGCAACATAATAGAGAGATTACATCTCTTGAATTTACTCTATTTGATTTTCCTACAATTCCTTTAGCTTTGGAAAATTACCAATTTTGTGATTTTCAGTGCAAAGTCCACAAACATGAATATTGTCTAAAGGACATTCTCGTAAAGGATGATTATTCCTACATTTGGGACCAAATATTGACAATATTTGAGTTTGTTCTTCTTGTTTTTTTCTTGTTTTAAGTACATAAAATTGTGTCCCTAAAGTGCTTAAGATATTAGTTTTGAAGTCTTCAAATAAGTTTCCTAGCTCAGACCTTGTAATACTTCCTGTTGCTGACTTAGTAACTTTGGAATTTGCATCTCTCTTCCCATTTTTGACCTTTCTCTTGAATATTTTTGACACAATTCAACAATCTCATCAAATGGTAGATATGTAATATCCATTTTTCCCATAACATCAAGGATATCAAAACATTTATCTTGGATGCCTTTTAAGAAGATTGTTCTAATAGTATCTGAACTTAGAGAATGATGTTTAGAATTTTGTAAGTTGTAGAGAAATCTTTCCGAGTATTCCTCTAAACTTTCATCTTCTTATTGAGTCAGTCTGAAAATTTCATCTTTTGACTCCCTAGGCCTACAATATGCTTGATATTTCTTGAGAAAAAATTTTCTCATGTCTTCCCAACTAGGAATAATGTGTTCACCTAATCCCATAAACCATTTTAATGCAGCTGCTTCAGAGTTGCATGAAAAAGACGATGTTTGTGTGTATCATCAGTATACCCATAAGTTCGACATAAGATATCAAATTCAAATAAGAATGAATCGGGATCTTCATAAGACATACCATAAAAATTTGGAAAAATGGAAGGTGGAATGTTTTTCATTTTTACTTCTTCTCCCAATATTTCTCTAGTATATAATATTGGGAATCCAAATTTGTTTCTTGGTCATTGTCTTCTATCTCATCTTATCGTCTCTTATTGTCATTTTCTCTTTTGGCATCTTCTTCTCTTTTTCTTTCCGCGTCTGTTCTCATTTCTTCCTCTCTTTTATTTTTCCATTCTTTTTTTCCTTTCATGTTGTATCCTTCGTCCTGGGGTTAATCCCAGAATAATGGATCCTTTTCCTTCTTCTGTAATCTCAACTTTTTCAAGTATTTCAGTGAATTTTTGAGCTTTATATCCTCAACTTTTTCAATTTGTTCAAGAAATGGTTGATCACTTGGTTTTATTATATGTTTTCCTATAGAGGGTGGTTCTTCTTGTGTTTGTTTTGTCTTGACCTCATAAGCTAACAAAGTTTTCCTTTGAACCAAAGTTAATCTTTGTCCTGAACACTGTTTTTCCTCTAGATCCTCTAAAGTTGGTTTCCTAGCAATTGGTGTTAATTCGAATGTGGATGGTCATGATCCCACTAATGGTTTAGTGTATTGGGGGTTTTGTTTCGTATATCTAACCTTATTGTCTCTTTGTCTAGGCATAAATTACCATAATGAAAATAAATCCTACAATTGTTTTTCTTTTTAATGTTTTTATGTTTATTTTTCACAAGCTTCCTATTTAACTTTATCTAAGCATGCTTCCCTAGTAACAGTGCCAAAAATATTGGTATAATTTAGTGGGTTAAATCAAAGCATATATTTTCCTTATCAATCTGGGTTTATTAACTTAGAAGCACCCAAAATATATGGATCTTAGATCAGGTTTAATGTAGGAAGGAGTTATTTGTGTGAAGATAAAGGAAATTCATATTACAAATATAAATTTATGAAAATAAAACAATAAAATGTTGATCTAGAACCAAGAGTGCAATGAATCTTTGTGGAGCATAGCCAACAAGAAAAAGGCCCTAACTTAGATGCCTTGGTTTTCCTTTCTCATTATCCCTATTCCAGCAAGATTAATTCCACCATAAAAAATAACATATTCATATCAAGAAATTAGTAAATGCATAACACAATTTCCAATCCAATTTTCAATTCAAAGAGAAGAGGATCTAACTTAGATTCCTTGTTTTTCCTTGCCTACTTAAATCAATTACTGAAAGGAAATAATTTGATAAACATAAGCAATCATGGCATATAATGAATCTACTCAAAAAAGTATTCACAAGAAAAGGAAATGTTTAGCAATCTAAAATATTCGCAATTATGCAAAAAAATACATTGTAGTGCACTTAGCTTGGGAATGGGGGCCCTCCACCCTTTGCTTAGAAAAATTTGAATATTATCATCTACTATAGATCAAAAATCACATCCCATAGCAAGAACAATAAAAAGTAGAAGGAAATTGCTTCAATTTTTTTCAGAAATGAAGTAGCCTCAATAGTCATTATCTATGTTCATAAGCGTTGAATGTTGTTCTTAAATAAGACAAAAATATAACAAACTGAGCTAAAAGAGCTATAACAACATACAAGAATCCTAATAAATCTATTCAGGTCGAGCTCTATCCTTTTGGTTTCAAAAAATATGATAGAATCCCACTAAATCACAAAACAACCCCTTTTAGTTAGGTATTTCTAGGTGACTGTTCAAGTTTAACCAGCGTTGACCAAGTCTATTTGGACTCAATTGGACTGAGCCAATAAGAGTCTGTCAGTTCTTGGTTCCCCATGTTCTCCAATGTATTTTCAAATTTCACCTAGGTGTCCTGCACATACGACTTCAAAGGAGCCATTACGATTAATTCTGTCCTGGTTAAAATAATTTTTAATACCAATTTTTTACTAAAAACTCTAAAATTTAAAAGACAACTATTTTTACCTTTAAAGTGTAATAAGAGGAAAAAATGTGGGAAAATTACCATGATACGATAGAAAAGGATGATGGATATATGGAAAATGTAAGTGGAAAAATACCATAATGGAGAGCCAAGAGTGTCCTCTAATCTCATAGTATGGGGTCATCTAAAAATTAGGTGCATCTTTGTCTCCAGTTCCTGAAGGTGGCACACCTGGCATTTCATATCAAATCATGGTATATAGTGAATTTTTTCTATTTGGGGTTGATGGGAGGTCAACCACCGTTGTTCAAAGGGGATCTCAAGTGTGTGCATATAATGCGTCTACGTATAAGGGAGGGAAACAATAATCCCATCTTGTATCTCCAAAAAGCGCCCTAGGTAGCACATATTTGAGGCTAGGCCTGTCAAAGATGAAGTATAGGTGACATGAATGTACAATCTGTAAATACTCTCTTTAATTGCCTGATGTAGAAGGTCACATGTTACTTATTCTTTTGAGGAAAAAGGGAATCTCTACTTTAAAGATAATAAGATACAATTTGATGGATTTTGATGATGCTAATTGTTGTTGAGAATCCTTCCAATTTTTTTGGATAGTCCCTTACTTATGCTATACATGTTGCTATATTTTTCGCCTTACAAATCGAATACCAAATTCAAGTGAATTTTTCCAAGTTGATTTTAATGTACAAAACATTTTCATTTTCAATGTTTCGTTAAAGACTAGCACATATAACTTTGTCTTTGTTCCTCAAATTTCTCTAAAACTCTTTGAAATATGTCATGAGTAGATTTTTCCTTTTCCTTTAATTCCTTATGTTCTCGCTTGTTAAGACTGTGTATTTTTATGAGTTTTTTTCCCTTGTTGGCACTAGAGCTTGGCTCGTTAACCAAGTAAATGCAGTTTTCCAAATTTGAAGTGGAAGATGAAATTTGCTTGATTTTGATGATAAACAAATAGATGGCATCAAAATATGCCTTTTTTAACTTTGTAGAGCTTGGTCAATTAACCAAGTGAATGAAATTTGCTAAGTTTCAAGTGGAAGATGAACTTTGCATGATTTTGAACATAAGTAAATATGAAACATCAAAAAATAGTAAAATCAATAGGGTTCATATTCAAGCTAAAAAATACATGATAGGTAAGAAGCCTGTGTCATATTGCAATAAATAACAACTTCTATGTGCAAAAGCCCTTTATCCCTTGGCAGAAACACCAAATTCCCTCTCCAATACAAAACCTTTAGCACCATATTATCTACAAATGGGGAATTCTATTATGTTTGTCACATCATTTACTTAAGAAATTATAGGGAAAAAAAGGTTCATCTGCTGATTAAAACAACAATATAATGATTACTGTAGAAGATGAAATTTCCATGGAAATTGCTTTTGTCTTGTTGTCTTGGAAAAGAACTAAACCCTGTTGGTGACATTCTATTCTCCTATTTTCACTGGGACTTGGGGCATCATATATTTGGATTATTTTTTTATGGTTGTGAATGTCAAATACAAGGAAGGAAATAAATAAATTATTTTGATGTTCACATTCATTCCAGAAAGGGTCAATGGGACTCGAAAATGCAACAAATAATAGTAGATTCATAATATGGACAAACCTTCTCCAATATGGTACCACCCTAAAGGAGAACGAAGTTAAAACAAGATCTTCCACAGAGGAAAGATAAAAAGTTATTGATCCCTTCTCATCTATGGATGCATCACCATTTAATGGGAGGGCCCCAAGCATGACTATGACCCTCCTCTCACATGGGATTTTTTTGCCACTCCTTAATATTTATTTCTATGTTGTGGCCCATTGGCCATTGAATTTTATTTTTTCTATGTTTTCTAGCCCTAGGATATGTGACTGTTACTATTTCGGAGCTGTAAACCCTTTAAAAATTGAATTTTTTATCATTTTTGATGTAGCCCTTTAGTTTTTTTCTATATGCTAGTTTTTTCTTTTGATGGTTTCATTATGTGGCCCACGTGTTTTTGCATAAATTTCCTGTAATTCCAAATCAGGGATTTGTAAGCTATAGAGAGGTCAATTTTAATAAGCATACATGGATATTTGGATGAGGATAGAGTGGACTACCTCACGAGCCACTAGGATACCATCCATAATTTTCCGGACCTTCACGAAGCTCGATTTCTCAGGTTTGATAATCATTTTTAGTAAGGGTTTGATATGATTGACTAAAATTCCTGAAATAAGTTTGTAAATAACATTGCACACAGAAATTGGTTAGAACATATTTAGATTAGACGCAACTCCTTTGTTTGGAATAAGTGTGAGAAATTTATCATTTAGGCCTGACCATATTCTTTGGGAGCGACGAGATTCCTCGACCAATTCATGTATTTCTATCCCAATAAAGTGCCATATAACTTTAAATAATTCTGAGGTGAATCCATCAAGGCCCAGAGCTTTGTCTGAGGAGCGCAAAAACAACCTCTTCAACTTCCATGTAGGAAATCTCCCTCATGAGAGCCTCATTTTTATCTTCCAAGATTAGTTGGGGAATACATTTTCTGATTTTGTAGATGGCCCCACTCCACTCCATTCTGTTGGGTGTGAAGCCTATTTATATTCTTTGTTTTGTATCATAGCATTGGACCCTTATTCTAAATGGGGCGGCAACGCCGCCCGTAATTAAACGCTGCCTGGGGGGTCCAAGGGGGGTGCCTGCCTTGTAAAATTATAGTAATTTCTAGTCAATTTGGGTTGTTCATTAGGCAGATGATCTGACGGTAGAAGTTATGTTTAGTTTTGGGGTTTTTTTCCCTAGAAAGAAACCCCTCTCTTGTATGAGGGTATTGTATTGTGGCTGTGTATTGTATGTGTATTCTGAGAGCGAGAAACAGATAGGGAGACTGTGAGAGAGAACAAAGGATATTATAGTGGATCTGCTATAAGTTGTGTCTCTTCATTTTGCTGGATAATAGAAAGGAAGGACTGGCTGTTCGGGGTAGACGTAGCCCAAACTCGGTGAACCACATATATCTGTGTCTCTTTGGTTTTATGTGTTTCGTGTGCTTATGTTTTCCGCATATTTTATGTGTTGCATTGCTTTGTAATATATAATTTTGTAACACATTCTTGGCTTTGTGAACTGGGTCTAGAAGTGGGCAATCAACTCCTCTGAAATATCCTCATGTTGAACCAATTGTTTTCCTCTTAATCCATTAAGAGAAAAGATCTCATTAAACTACCTGTGTTTTAACATAGTGCTGTGAATGAATTTCGTGTTTCTCTCACCTTCTTTGAGACATTGAATCATTGATTTTTTCCTCCAAAGTATTTCCTCTTTTTTTCTCCTTTGCTCCAGGTCGTTGAGAACATGACACTCCTCAGTAATAAGAGTTTAAACCTAACCTTCTAAAATGATCCGTTGCTAGATTGACAACATTTCCTCCTCCAACCTCCTCTTTTCATGATGAATATTACCAAAATAAGAATGATTCCATTCTTTAATCCTTCCTTGAAGTTCTTTCAATTTCAGCTGGAAAGTTTCCATATGACTATGCCTTGTCACATTGATATCCTTTACTCTAACTTTGCAATGAAGTCAGGTTTTTCGAGACAAAAATATTCAAAGGGAAAATGTTTGTTCCTTGGCGCCATCCTCAAGTTAATTTCCAAGCAGATGGGCCAATGATCTAATCCCATGCAGGGAAGGATCAAAGCTTGAAAGTATAGATTCTACTGGAGGATATTATCTAATATAAGGAAACGATACAGGAATGGGGCAATCTGGTTCTTACCTCCCCGTTTATTATTCCATGTGAAATTTCCATTAATGAAATCAATGTCTTGTACTCCAGGATCTTCAATAATATCCTGAAAGGAGAGAGAGATAGGATCCAACCATCTAACTCCTCCTTTCTTTTCACCCAAATCCTTGATCAAATTGAATTCTCCTGCAAGAATATAGCTGGCTTCACCCAGAAGCTCCTTCAGCTGCTGTAGACTACTAAGAAAAGCGGGTTTTTCCCCCGACAAAGGACCATAAACCCTTGTTAATAAAACCTTCTATGGGAGCCTATACATTCAAATTGGCCTGAAAGAGTGTTAGGGTAAGCGATCCAGTTCCAAAAAGCTATAGATATGGAGTCCCAAAGGATCCCAAACCCTCCTACACTACCCCTTGCATCTAGTGCCATGCATTCTGCCATGGGCCAACTTCTGCTTGTGATTTCACTTAGTTTCTCATGTGTAACCTTAGTTTCCTGCAAGGCTATGATATCCGGTTTTTCTTGTTGAATTCGATCCCTCAAGTACCTCAACTTCTCCTTTGAGTTGAGGCCCCTTATATTCTAGGAGACCACCTTCATTTAGGAGGTCTTAGAGAACATTGGTAGTATTTCGTGAGGACATTAGCTTTTCCTAAATTAACTAAGATCAACCCTGCCTCTCTAATGACTTTGGTGGGTCTTCTTCTCTTCATCCTAGATCCTGAGCTGGATTCAAAGCGCTTGGTGGTTGTTTCCTCTTCTCATACAGCGAAGTCCATGTGGGGGGGGGGGGGATTCCATAGGGGCTTTGTGTTGTTCCCATTATTTATATATCTAGTGGAATTGATCTAGCTGTTCTTGAGGTATGTCTGCCATTCCATATTTGGACTAGTTCCATACGAAAGATACCAGAACCCTTTCATTAAAATTGAGTCGTTCCAATTTGACTTCATGCTTAAGGGCTTGTTGAATTTCGTAGAGAAAGCGTTGAATTTCCTTGTCATTCGATAGCTCTTCTGGTGATTTTCTTTCGCTTGGTTGTTTATTTTTAGGGTTTTCAAGACCCGCTTCCACCTCCATCACTGCTTGAGTGGAGACACAAACATGGTTGATTTTTGTTGATCCTTTTCACCAGAATCCTCCAGAAGAGCAAAGTGATTCCTAGATGGGAAATTTTGGGCCGCTAGAGGAGGGGGCGACGAAGAATGAAAGGGAGGGCCTTTACTAGCTATAGGGAGCCACCGAGGGACTTCCTATAAGTTGTTTGAGTGAGGATTATCCTAAGGAGGGGGTGTCTCTTGTGGTTGATGAGGAAAATCATGAAACAAGTGCCCGTACTCATGAAAAATTCTTCGTTTAAAGGGGACATGTTCATATTCCAACGATCGAGACCAGACTTCATCCTGATACTCGATGTCCACTGACTCTGGGAGGGGTTGTGAGATATTCATGTAAACATAAATTCTGGTATAGGATGAGAACTATTGGCATTTGGTGATCTATGAGACTTGTTCAAAATTTAAAATGGAATTACCAGTCAATTCCAGGATATCCATCTCCCATAAATCCTTTGGAAGAGAGTAAAGTCAAACCCAAATAAGTGCTGCTAAGAACTTCTCCTTCTCTAGGTTGTAGTAAGGTTCCAAATGCCTCATGAATAACCCTGCATTGTTCATGAAGTAAGGCCCATTTTCCAGAATCTACTTCTGATCTTCCAGATCCTCAAATATCACTGTGAAGAAGCCATTTTCTCAGAGGCAGAGGTCAAATGGATCTTTTGGCTACCATTTGAGTTGGATCTATCGGAAAATATCTAACTCTTTGGGCCAGATGCCCATAAATTTATAGATTATTTGTATACATTTCCAGGATTGCTCCAGGAAATGATTGGGGATCACTACTCGTGGGTTTTTTTCTACCTTTGGGAGGTAACGACCCCATTCTCATGACTTCCATTAAGCTCCTAGATCTGGAAATCCCTCCCGCTTACCCTTTTTCCGCCATGCGTAGGAGGATGAATCATTAGAGGGGCAATGATCATCGATTACCACAAATTTGAAGGAGGGGGTTGACCCCCCTCCCCTAGGATGGCCTGACATATGTCCAATCAGGCATAAAGTGACGTTAGAGCAACATGTCAGTTGTGTGAGCAGTAAAAATGCAGTGCGACAACATTGATTTAGATGGATGGAAACCCTAGAACATTTTAAACCCTAACAGAGCTAAAACCTTGATTTAAGAAATTGATTGTAAATATCTTTGATATGCACATGTTAAGGATTTTTTTATGTTAATTATTTGACAATCGTCCATAGTAATGTATATGCTTATGTTTATATGTGTGGGGAATTTAATGTTGACCATTTTACTTCCTTTAACTATTAGTATGTGCATATTATTCAAACAAGGTGTTTTTAACAAAAAAAAGACAAACTTCTTTTTTGAGTGCAAAACTTGGAAGGGTTTGCACCTAAAGAGATTTGATCCCTCCCAAGTTTGATAGATCCAGATTTAAGATGGATCTAAGTTGGTTTAATTCTTAATAATTATAATTATAATTATAATGATTAATTTTATTACTATAAACATTCCTTCCTTAACTTAAAGGAACTATTGATAAAATTGCTAAAATTTTGAAACATAAATATATCATAGCTTCTTTCAAAACTATCAACACTATTAGACATAATAGGAAATATGTTAAGAGTTGTATAGATAAATTCTAATTTAAAGAAATTTATAAAATCAACTGTTCTTGTGGTAAATTTTATAGAAGTGAAACTAGGTGATCACTAAATAATAAGATTAAAGAACATTGTGCAAATATTAAACATGAAAGAATACAAAATTTTGCACTAGAAAAGCATGCTAAGACCACTAAATATTATATAACATCATATTTTTTTTTTAATATACCAAAATTATCACAAAAAAAAACCATTATTACAAACGTAGAAATAGTTGGCATATGCTGCTTACTTTAAACCATTAATAAAACTAATATGACCATTTTTAACTCTTTGTTACCTCATTTTCTTACCTCTTTGTTTTCTCATTTCCTTACGTCTTATTAACCTTTATATTCCCCCCTTTTTTCCCCTCCATCCCTTTCCTTCGTTCCCTTTCTAATTTATCAACTATTCCTCCTTAGGTTCTATTTAATACTACATATTAAATTACCTTATAACATTATACATATCTTAATTATATACATTCATAACTTTTATTAATTACTTTATTTTTATTAAAAATATTAATAAGTTTTCTTTAATATTATACATTTAGATAACATTAGTACAATACACTTTCGACGTACATATTAAGTTATATGTATATATTTTATTAATTATGAATATTTTTCATTTACTAAAAGCCTTACTAATATTTATAATATAACTCTACTTATATTTATATTTAATTCTACATCTTTATAATTTATAAAATAATTATTTATTTAAATAGAATCGTGATCATTTATATACTTATACCATTGACATTAATTTTAGTTGCCTCCAAACTTATTCTTACACATACCTATCCACTATTTATTCACCTCCACTCTTCACAATTTTCTAATTCTTGACAATGGACCAAGATACTGGCTCCGAAACGTCGATAATAAAATCCATATCCGTGAAATCTATATTTGTGAATTTTCTGTACAAACAAGCAACTCTAATTACAAAAATATGAACACTACAACTATATTATTATTTTTAAATTAAATTTTTATTGTATGTAATTTCACCGAGTCAAAATGTTTTTTGTTTTGTTTTTGTTTTTGTTTGTTAATTGGTCTTAGTTCATCAGATATTACATCAGATTTGACTTGTGGATTGAGAAACCGCGACCCAAGGGAATCTAAGTTGTCAAAATAACCCAGGAATACACTCGGCCTAAACCACACCAACACTAAGCAAATCGGGTTTAACTTGTCTCCTCCCCCTAGCACAGACTCAACAACGTCCGTGAGGTTTGATCTTGGGTCACCCTTCTAACGAGACCCATCCTGAACCTGTTGTGCTACTCGGACTTGACACAAAGTCGAAATGTTTTAATTAATATTTTTTTTTTGTAATTTTTGGTACTATCTTTCATTTTTCTCTTTTTTTTTTCACTTTTTTTTTTACTCCATTTGCATCAACATGTCCAGATACATCACCCCGATCGGGGAAGGGAATTGAACTTGTGATGAGTGCTATAACAGGCTGCCTCATCAACGTTTAACCAAGACCCCATGGACTTGTTTTAATTAATAATTACAATTAATAAAAAATTTTATTTTTATTTTTATGTAATTTGATCGAGTCATAAATGTTAGATAGCATAACATTACAACATGTCTTCCATATTGGGTTGACGTTAAAATGTAATAAAATTACATTAAACAATATTTATAAAGTATTTTGATTGTTAAATGAGAGATGGTTTTTGGGCATGTGATATTAATGATCGATGGTATTGTAGAAAATTCTATTTAAAATTTAATAATATCCATGGTAAAGTGGGGGTGAATATCCATGGTTAAAAATCTTTTTATATGGTAAGCATTAAATTTTTATATGCTTATTAATGAAATTTAAATATGGTTATTAAATTATTATTTTAATTTATATGTTAAAATGGATCTTAATTTATACATATTGTTTATATCTTATATTTTAATGTGATAGAGGGTTTATATTTAATTAAAAAATGTTATAAAATTAAATTCAAATAAAATATTTTGATTGTGAAAGGAGAGATGGTTGTTGGGAATGTGGCATTGATGAGCCATAGTGTTGGACCATGGTATTGTAACAAGGTCTATTTACAAGTTAATAATACCTATGGTAAAGTGGACTTGAATATCCATGGTTAAAAATATTGTAATATTGTAAAGTTTATTGTAAGTATTCAAGTTTTTATGTGCTTATTAATTAAATTTAAATATGGTTACAGTAAAATGGATCTTAACTTATAACTATTACTTATATGTTATATAATTTAGTGTGTTATATCTTATATATTTTAATGTGACATGTCTATTATGATTTTTTTCCTCTTGTATCCCAGAGGAACCAACAACCCACCTAACACATAACTACTAGTAAAACTTTGGGGGGCTACGATATGTCCTCCTCCCCATAGCCCGGATCACAACAGGGAGGATTTTGGTCTTGTTACCGCTCAAACTAGTAGGGGATCCTTGAAGGGCTACCACTAGGTGAAGGGCAACAATGGAGTAATAGCCCATTGTCACCTCAGCTAAGACTCCCTACTATTTACATACTTTCACCGATGGGAGGAAACCCGTTATAATTAGGATCACGAAATTGAATGGATCAATGATAGGATGAGAGGTGATCCTAAAAGCCTATTCACATGATAGGCTTAGATGTATAGCTTGCTTTCTTTGAAAGCAATATGAAATACTATGATACCATCCAAGGTCTCTTGTAATCCCTTTGACTATTCAACTTCCACACCATAACCCTTAGAGGATTAGGTATCCAACATTCCCCCCTTAATCCGAAGGGGTATATAGTAGTTCAATAAGAGAGATATAATAAAAAAATACAACAATACATGACACCAATAAACTGAATGTGCTCTTTGAGATGATGACATAAGGTGGGAGAGCTCGAGCTCTCAACCAATGGTGGTTATGGATGACCACCAACACTGGAACACTTAGTGCAGTTCTTGAAAGTCTTCCAAATCTAGAAAGAAGTTGAAGTCTTCTACTAGAGGAAGTGTTGAATTCTTTGAAGAGGGAGACCTGTTTCGGGGAAAATCACCCTAGAGGTTTGTTGGGTTAAAACCTCCACATATCAGGGCATGCTATTCAGAAGGACTCACACACAACTATACTTGAATGCTAAAAACTAGGTAGTAACGATGGTAGAACTCACCCGTAGTCCTACGTTCGATGTAGATCCCGCGGGGTCCAAACCCCCAGCAACCCTTCTTCCTCCTTCAACCTGGAAACAAGAAAGAACGTGCACGGAAACCTAGTTGTACAACATATACTTCTCCTAAACGTTATTGTAATCCATGTGAAACATTATATAAACCATAATAAATGCTTAAATGATAATCTTTTCACACATATAAATAAACGTTAACACACGAGTTCAGGAACAAGATGGTTCTTCATTATTACGAATAGCATGTACAGAAATAAAGAGTGGAGAGATCACCTGAATCTTTCCACGATCTTCGAGTAGACCGTCGTCTGGATTCGTCCCGCCCTTGCCTCGCTAAGATTCTTCCAAGACTTGTGCACTCGAGATGGCATATAAATGGATGAACATCTCCAAGAAACAAGGGTTTCCTGTTATAAATTTGGGAAAGTGCAGGAGGCACGGGGATCCAGACTTGAACTGGGATTCCAACAGAGTATAATGTCTATAAAATTTCTCTCTCCCTTAGGCCATGCACATGAGGGGCTTTTATACTCCCTCAAAGTAGTTTCAATCAGTTGGAAACAGTTGGCCACGTGCTGGGGTGGTTGAACTACCAGAGCAACCACCAACCCAGCCTGAAAATAGGGATTTATATATATATATTTTAATGATTTTAATGGCATACGCGGAAAAGTACATGTGGACCCGCGTATACACGCGGAAAAGTCTGGGCATACCCGCGTATGGGGATTTTAACACTATTTTTTAGTGAATTTTGTTCAAGTCTGTAGGAATGGGTGCCCAGAGCCATAAAGACAATCATGAATCACCTGAGGGTGAAAAATGATGCTATAACAAGACCTTCAACCTAGAAAAAAAGGGAGGTATTCAACCTGCAATCATTTAAGGAATACCACCAACCAAAGGAATGCTTAATGTGATTCCCAAAACTCTTCCAATTTTGGAAAGAAGCTGAAGTATTCTGCTAGAGGAAGTGTCCCTAATAATTTGAAGAGGGATACCTTCAACCTGGAAAAAGGGAGGTCTTCAACCTATGGTGGTTTAAGGAAGGCCAAAAACCAAAGTAACTCTTATGGGATTCTTTGTCTCTGGATACAACTTTGAATATGGGTATGGTTGTCTCTAGCTATAGGATCAGACAGCAGGTTCAGGTTGTGGCTCAGGCTTGATTGATTTATATTTGAAACATGTATATGACCATCAATACCCCCCTTGTCATATATAAGGTGATAAGATGAGGAAAACTCAATTAAAATACTTTTTAATACTCGAGAAAAAATGCTAGTGTATGAGAAAAATATCTTCTTGGATTTTGAATCCCATTGTCAAGAAGCGATACATCGAAGGTGAATATTTGTTCTTGTGGGAGGCTTGCTTCTGAAGCATTTGTTTGAATGATGATTTTACTAACCAAAATTCTTACATGGATGAAGATAAAAACAATGATCTTTCACATGGCTAACTCTATCACAATGTTGGAATTTGACAATTTGCTGTTGTGGAGCCAGAGCAGGTGAGTATGAGTTGTCTTTAAGAAATACAAAACTCTCAAATTGGATTGGCTTGGAACAGTATGGAATATGAAATAACACATCCTTGTAATGTCAAAGACCGATTATGTTATCACTCAGAAAAATGTGAAACAATTACTTGACATGGTCATACAGTTCATTTATCAAAGGTCTTAAATTGGTATAGGAAAAATTCATTTTTACATATTTAACCTATCTTAAAGTTTAAGACCACCTCCATTTTATCTCAATCCACCTCCATTCAGGTCATGTCATGTCCCATCAGTAATAATTTTCTGTCAGTTTTCATTTCCAAAGCATTTAAATTTGAAAAATGACACTTTAGCCAGTTTTACCTCTTTTCGTAGCGTTTTACACTGTAAAATAGCAATTTTCGCTACGAAACTGCCTAATAGTTTCGTAGCGAAACTGTCAGAGAATGAAATAGCTATGCTATGAAAAACAATTTTTCTATCTGTCTTGTCAAATCTGATGCAAAGTGTGAGTTCATGATTATAGGAGTTAGGAGGGATGTCATTCGAGTCTGTTAGGGTTAATTTAAAAGTACAAAGGTCATGTCTAAGGTCATCATTACCATTTTTGGCATGCATGTGTCATGATTAAGGCATGATTTGTCATCGAAACCATAAAAAATTACCCAATTGAGTCTTTTTGTCATTCTCTACTTTATCCTTGCATGTTATTGGGTTTCTGGAGAGCTGCTTCATCGAGCCAAGCAGGTTGCTGGCATTTTCAAAGGTTGCAGGTGTCATTAATCAAGCGAGGCTGAGAAGATATAAAATCACCATGTCTACAAAGAAGAAAACTAACAAAGGTGGTCACTACCACAGGTATGAGCCCATGGACATGAATTTGCTAAATGAAGACCCAACTGCCATGGAGGTATTCAGAAGAACAGGTTGTTTGCAATTCTGTCAAAGGCCGCAAGATTGTCATCTACAGGTTTCCAAGGAGTTTTCTAACAGTTTCACTGGAACAACTTAAAAGGTGGGAACTCACAGTAACACCAGACAACATTTTAGCAGAAACATGAATCCCTAGAGGAGGGGAAAAATGGTTTAAAGGTATCAAATTCACCATGCAGGACTACAAAGAATTCATCAAACTAGAGCATAGTGAAATTGATCTCACAAATGTTATCCCAAGGAGTTACATGGAGGACAACTATTCAAAGTTGTTGATGACCATTCAGAAGTACTTTACCTATGAAGGAAGGTTTCACATGGTCTACTCCTACCACTGCAGGCTTCTGCTACGTTTTTTGGGTAAGAGGTCACTTTACTTGCCCTTTTATTTATACAAAAGTATAACTAAAATGTTAGATAAGGACCAAGTTAAAAAAGAAGGAAATGAAAATTCTCTCTTTCACCATGGTTTGATTAAGTTGTTGGTGTTAGAGGAGTTGAAGATATTAGGCAGAGATTGGACATCCTTTTTGTTCATGAGTGGTTTTGAAGTAGATGTTGTCACTCCTAAAAGAGTTCCCAAACCTAGAGATATTTCATCACCAACAGTGGCAGAGCAGTTAGAACCAGTGAGCATGGATACAGAGCCTTTGCAGAGGATTGACACACCCAAAGACACTCCTGAAAAACAGAAGCCAAAAGTTTGCAAACATGGCAGCAAGAGAGTTACTAGGAGCCAAACAGTGGTTAAGGGTAACTTAGAGGACATGTTGCATGCAATTGATATTGAAGAAACTCACATTTTCCAAGCTGAATATGTTGAAGATAGGGGAAGAAAGCTAAAGAAAGGCAAGACAGCTAAAAAGTTAGAGTTTTGAGGTGATGATGCCGGTTTCATGTTTCAAGCTAGAAAGCCAATGACAAGACGTGCAAGAAAGTTCATAGAAAGCAGCAAAGAAACTTAGAAGGTCAGTGAAATTTTTCAGCCATCACCAAGCATCATAGACCTCTTCTCACCTGCAAAAGAAGAGTTGGTTGTCAAACAAAAGAAGGGTAAAGAGAAAATCACTGAAAAATCATAAGTTGAAACCCTTAAGGAGCAGTTGGAAGAGGCAGGCAAGGATATATTAGTTTTGAAGAAGGAAGAAAATAAGCATAGAGCTGAAAGGGTTCAGTTTGAACAAATGAGGAAGATCTGGGAAGATCAAGTCACAAGTGTCTCAAAGACCCTAGACAATATAGAAAAACTAAAAAAGTGGACTCGGCCACTAAGAAGAGAGGTCAAGCACATCAAAAAGGTAAACCTACACTTGCAATCCAATAATATGACATTGAACGACCAAGTGAAATATCTTCAAGCGCAATTGGAACTGATTCATGAGGAGCTGGAAAAGAAAGGTTTGAAAATGACTGTGGTAGAAGAGCCTATAGCTCAACTAATTGTTAATGAGGAAGAAACACCACAAGAAGAATAAGTTGAGATTGAATATGCTTTAGAAGGTTCATTTCATGTAGAGAATCAAGATTTTTCAGCTGGAGGTCAGTTTTTGAAAACAATTTTGAAAGGGACAATTTTTGGGTTTTTACACAGTTTTGTAGTGTTCCTCAGGCTTAAAGACAAGAATACGCTACGAAAAAACTTGTAGAAGCCTTTTTTATTTAAAGTTAGTTTTTGTAAGATTCAAGGAGGGGGATTCATGTTGGTAAGGTTTCATGGCTTGATTAACATGATGGAACAACAAAGGAGTGAAGTAAATGGATGCAAAAGCCACTTTTTCCACGCTACCAAAACTCGCTACAAAACTGTCCTGTTTTCGTAGCTAGAAATTGTTGGAAGTTTTGAGGAGCTTAAAAGCAGTTTTCGCTAGCTAGAGTCCTCCAACATGTCAAAGGAGCTTATCATTATATATTTATGACTCAAAGGGAGTGTCATGCAGCTATGTCATCAATCAAAACAATGTTGAAGTCAAGGGTCATCTATTCCTAAAAAACAGGGTTCTGCTCTACAAATCTAGGGAGGCTTTAAATATGTAAAGTGGGGATGAATTTTATCATGTGTCTCTCGAGTATGTGATATTTATGTTGTAACCATCATGTAACTGTTTTCACAAATAGGATAAAGCAATGTAATAAATATGAGTTAGAGTCCTATTAGGAGATGGTCTATTTAGAAGGTAGCTGCCAATTTTCTATTGTAAGTTGTGTATTTCAGTTATGAAAGGTGTCATAGGAGAATTTGAGGATCTAGCCACCAGGAATATCAGCCTTGTTTGTAAAGAATGCCTGTTTAAAGACAAATCATCGCAGTAGTAAAGGGTTGGAGGACATTTGCACCAAACTGCTACTTTTATGTTTTTGACCTATATCAGTAATACAAAGTGACATTCTTCTTGACAGACCTGAGATTATCACGAGGTTTTTGATGTCTTATTGATCTATATCTTTATGTTTTATCACTTGCAGTAGATTTCATCTCTATTACTCATAATTCATAATTTTATGCTTTGAATTCCTTTAGTGATGAAATGATTGTGTTTTCCTATGTTTTATGTGTGAGTTGCCTCTGTTAAAGACCTCTACCTGCCTCAGCTTCCATGTTGAAGAACCTTTCTTACTGAAAACACTGATTGTTGACTCCATAAGCCCAATGGTAGCAAGCCTGCATTCTTTCAACCTCAAATCATAAAAAACAAGTTACAATTTCCATAGAGTTAGCCATCTAGTACTATCATTATTCAATATCATAAAACCCCCTTGAGAGAGCCCTCTCAAACTGAAGAGGCTAAGCTTCAGTTAGAAGTGGTTTGAAACAGTTACACTGAGTTGTTTGATAAGCAACCAATCAAGTACAATTTTGTGATAACAGATTTTGTGTTTTTTATTGACAAGATCTTCCCAAGGTCTGATGGTGGGCTTGGGAAGTGGTACTTGAACTCCTACATCTGCATGCAAATCCACTCCTGCAGTGGGCACTGGATTTGAATCAACCTCTTCTTTACTGATTTTGTCACTTGATAGCTGCTAATGGGTGATTATTTCATCCTCAAACAAAATATTTTTCTAAAAAAAAGTAAGTTCATAATGATGTCTATTTTTCTATAACTCATCTTGTTGTAGTTGTGATTCGAGTTGAAAAAACTCTATTTTCTCTTATGCATTTTGCAAACAAGTTCTAATATCAAACAAGTATCCTTGATGATTTTAACCATATCAGCAACAGTGGAATCAATGAGGTTATTCAACATCTTGAATGCATCATCAAGTCTGTCCATCTTCTCAACAACTTAAGACAAATGTTAGCTTTGACCATAAATTAACTTGTAAAGACAAATAGTGAATCCCACAAGTGTTGATCCCAAAACATTTATCATAAATTGAAAACCAAGGACTTATATCCTTTCTCTATACAGTGAAAGAGGAATCTGGAAAAATCTATGGTGAAAACAAGTATTTATATAAATATTTAGGATGCATTCGGTGCCTCCCCTTCAACATGGAAATAGATAATGATATTACTCAATCATGAATGTTGTTTGAAGTTCACAGTTTATGGTATGATTGCAGGCCTACCAATATAACGCATGTACTCTCGTCTAAACCAATGGATATTGCATATCATCACTTCAACTTATATACCAACGCTCCATGATTTCTAATGCACCTTCAACACATATGTACTAGTATTTGATCGCACCATTCAACACATGAAATTTCGAATGCAACACCAAAAATTAATGTAGGATTTGAATGCACTGACCATTTCAACTTCAACGCACTTACAATTCGATTTCAATTACTGTTTAAATTCAATGCACTTATGATTCCGGTGCTATATCAATGGATTCATCATATCACATATGGCTCAATGCTCAACACATAATATATTTAATTGAATATAAAATTCAGTATGGAAAGGGCCAATGCACATATCTCACTTCACTCTATGGTATTCAAAATTATTCAAAACACCATACCAAAAAATTCAAACTCACCATACACGGTTTTCAATGCAACATATATATAAAATTCAAGCTAGTACGGTGGATGCATGTTGCACTCAATGTAGGGTATATGAACAACCATGGTGTAACAACACATCAATGACCATGAATAAAACGACCCTTCAGTGCAGCAACCAATCAAATGATATTTTCAATGTAGCAATAATTCTTCCTTGTCGGTAGTTATCTATGTGTAGTGTTAGAAGGCTTCTGCAAGTATACCATTAATGCTTCAAGGGTAAAGGAGGCAGTCTCTTATTCAACACAACATATATTCAATTTAGAGCTTTGCTCAAGTCTTATTTTGAGCCTCTAGCCATCAGGCTCTCAGATGTTGAAGCTCCAATATAAGCCTTTGCGCTCTATCACAATTTTAATTGCTCTTTGTCTATCATGCTGCCAAATCCTAATGTTTTGTGAAAATTTTCTATTCTCAAAGATATACTTTTGTGATGGTAGAGGATTTATGATTCCAGAGGTGGAGACATTACAACATAGATATCTAACATCAGAGGAGATGCAATGGAGAAAAACTATGAGAGACCTTGGTAAAAAATGCCAAGCATTTGACAGACTCTGGTAGCAGGATGATGCATGGTAGACTCTGGGACAACTAAAACAATGTACAAATGGCAGAAAATATAATAGGTAGGTTAGACAAGTAACAATAGAATGTAAAGGTGCCTAATTTGAAGAACAACACACATCAAGTGGTAGGAGAAGGCCACACATTGTGGCTCTGATACCATGTTAAGCTCACTCACAAATAGAGACAAGATATGAAAGATAAATTGTGAGTTACATTACTATTCACAAGATACACATTTATAATACATTTTACATGACCGTTGGATTCCATATTCCAAGGTCTCTTGGACTCCCTTTGATTGTTCAACTTCCACACCAGATTAGGTGTCCAAAAAAGAGCTTGAGGGAATTCTAAGAGCTAGGGTTTGAGTTTATGACTTGTCAAGAAGATTCTTAACTCCTAAAATATTTTTGGAAATTTGGCTTCCAAGTGGTCTTTGTGTAATTGGCTTCAATAGGTTGTGGGACCACATGGGACCAAGTGTACCCAAGGTTAGGTCAAGGGACACAGGTTGAGAAAACAATGATGTGCTTGACCTAATCAGGGAGGAGAAGGGGATTAAGGAAATAATTTTCAATGAAATGTGATACTATGATCCTAGTGAGGTTTCTAGCCTAAGGAGACCAAGGGAAATAATCGATCTTTAATATAGGGCTTGCGATATCTCAATATCCCACTGCCATAATCTCATGAAATTTGGAGGACTTCTTGAGGACAGACAATCATAGTTGTGGACCAAAAATATAAGTGTTTGGATGTCTACATTGTGAGATAGTTGATTCCATAGGTGACTTATGTAGGTTATTCCTTGAAAATATGGGAAGGTGAAAGAAATAATCTTTGAGGTGATCAAATATGGAGGACCAATGCCTAATACTTTGGGGATATTGTAGTCAAGTAGAATAATGACTATGGATTTTGGATTTTCTTTGTCAAGGATGTCTTAAAGGCAACTTTGCTTAGAATTAGGGCACCAACAAAAGAAACTTTAAAGACTTTACACTTCATTTTGAAAAATAGATGGCTTACCAGGATGAATTTCAATAATGGAGCATCTATAGTAACATTTATTCATAATACATGGCCCATACATGAAGCATCACTATCTAGGAAATAAATTTCCACAACTTCACATAAATGAATGCAGTAAATTAGCCTTATTATAGCGAAATCCCAACAACAATGTATGTGAAAAAAATAGAAAGAGAAAATAGTATTACATTGAACTTACATGTATTAAGATTATATCCAACAATCAAAACGTTTCCAATTAAGAAGCTTGAAGAAAAGAGAAAATAATCCAAACATCAAAATTCATTCCATGCTCCAAAAATTAGTCCTCCAAAAGAATAGCAAAAATATCACAAAAGAGAATGATCCAATCCAAGTGATGATGCTAAAATGAATTCATATCACTTGTATTTATACGCTTCTAATGAGTTTTTTTTAGTTAATTAGGCCTACATTAGCCCCTAAAATAAAATAATGTGAAAAAGAACTAAAATTTGGTGAGAATTCCACCAAACTAGCTCATAAACAAAAGAATAAGCCTCTCAAGCGGTCGAATGATCAATAATACATGTCGTGGGGCCTTATAAGAAACCCGATGAAGTCCGTAAGTTAAATAATGATGAATTGGACTCTAAAAAGTAGTGGACAAGAGGTTGGCCCCTTGTTCTCCAAATAATAAACCCATCGTGCTCCCAATGGGTGTGGGGGAGCACAAGTAACCTCATGGGTCTACAAGTAGATCAAAGATGCCTATAGACCATATTTAAGGGATCATATGATGGTGTAAGTGATATCACATCAACATACAAGTTCTGGGTCATCTTCCGAGTGCATGGTACAATTGTGGGGCCAACTAGGCATGGTGAACTAGGTGCATCTTCCTCATCTAATTGGTGAATCTTGAGCAATATTTGAACATTTATGGGGATCCATGGAGTGTTTTCACCTGTTTTTGAGGCCCATGGATATCTACACACACTCTACATGTGCCAATGTATCCCTATAGAGGGTTAGGACCCAATATAGGGAGACCAAACCCAAAATGGAGACCATCTGCAATGATGCATAAGGTCCAATTTGTCCCCTAGCTTTCCAGTACAACAAGTTATTTAAGGAAGTAAAGTTAAAGAGCTTAACAAACATGGAAAAAAGGTGGGTACTTCATAATGACATGGCCTTCCATATTGGGATTTGCATGTGCTAATATCTCCAAGCTCCAAAGTGGGTTAACCAAATACCCTATTAGGTGGTTTCTACCTTTAAAGGGGATAGTATGTCCAAGTTACATCCTTCAAAGGGTGGTGGCATGTGATAAAGAGATGAATGAAGTAGGGAATGAAAGGGTAAACCCTGGGCCACATGTTGGGGTACAAAGGTAGCTAGTAAAGGGAATCCCACACTAGGGTATATAATGTATAGGAGGGAGCAATCGTGGTGCATGAGATACCCCACCTTGATTTTTCCACCCTTATTTATATGCTTTTTTCCTTTTATGATTTTTATTTGATTAACTGCTCGGGGCTTAAAGGATAAGAGCATGATGTGTAAGGTATAATACCCCTTTTATGGTAGAGCAGTTCATTTCCCACTAGGGGTTGGGACAATCATGGGTTACTTAATGATAAAGGAGGATAATCTAGGGCCTATAGGATCCATGGTGATGACCATGGGGATAAGGTAGAGATCATGCATTTGGTTTTTTCCCATGTGCTAAATTTTTTTGTCTCGACTATATTTTTCATTTTGTGGTACAATTTACTGTTGAATGTGGCCAATTATGCTTTTACTTTTTCTTTTCATTTGCATCAACCTCTAGGGCATCATTTCAGGCCTGACCCAAGGTGTGGGAAAGGGGAAGGGGAGGCTAACCTTGTGTGGACCTAGTGGAGGAATGTGGACTCAAGTGGGAAATATGATGGATGGGGTTATAATAAACAAAAAGTGAGTGATATATGTGGATGAGGAAGTGGGTCCATGCAATTAAAATAAGTTTTTCCCATGTAGTAACATCCCAAAACCCAAAGGTCATTAAAATATATCCCATGGGGATAATATCCAAGGGTAACATCCAAAATAGGTCTAGGGGACAAAAGAACAGACCTAACCCACTCTTTCTGTTGAATCCCCCCATTAATCCATGCCCATAAGTGATCCGAATGGAAAACGGCATCCACCCATGGTATTCATCCACCCATGTTATCCATCCACCCATGGAACTTACCCATGGTATTATAAATGGCACCAACCCATGGTATTCATCCACCCATGATATTTATTCTCCCATGGTATTGCAAGTGAGATCTATCCATGACATTCATTCATCCATGGTATGTATCCACCCATGGTATTCATCTACACATGGAATTTACCCATGGTATTGTAAGTGGTATCCACCTATAGTATCTACTCATGGTATTGTAACTCAAAAAAGGCTATAAATAACAATCTTCACTTTGTAAAAGGATAGATGGTCCACCACAATGTAGCTTCTACAGTTATTCTATGTTTTAATAAAACAAGTTTCTTTGTGGTTTTATTTGTTTTGTGATCTCTCTTTTTTTATGGCATTCTAATTTTGCAGATCTTTTTACATCCATTTCAATTTTTTTTTAGATCCTGGAGTCCTCCCCCCAAGATCTAGATCATTGGTATCAGATTCAGGTTACTAATACATGGGAATGAGGGTTTGAAGCATATTTCAGTTTCAATTTTTGGCAGCAATCTTCAGCAAACTCCATGAATTTCTTGGGCAGCGAGTTTGAAGATCAGATCTGAAAATTTTGGTGAAAAATTTACAAAATTGAAGACCATATCTGGATTCCTTGCAAAAAAATACCCAAATTCAAAAAAAAAATTGGATGAATTGGAGTTCAGATGAGGGAGATATCGTTGATTCTAAATCAGTAATGTTGCAGAAAATGTTTTGAAGATAATTCGTGGATGGCGGCTCTCCTGTCATTTTTCGCAGTTTTCATTGAAAAATTTCAGAGAAATGGCTATAGATCTGAGCTCCCCTTGAAAAATCACCTAATTTCAAAAAACAAATCTATCGAATCGGAGTCCGGATGTGGGAGTTATCGTTGATTTAAAATCAACTATTTTTTTTTTTCAGAAATTTTGTGACGGCGGTATATTTCCAGCGCGAATTTGAGAGTCCAGGGTCTCCAGATATCAATTTCAAACACATAAAGAGGATTCATAATGATCATTCCATTTCCAAAACCAGGTTATAATAAATATTCTGAGTTATATTGACCGAGTTATGGTCATTTTAAATTTGGAGTAGCATTCAGAGTGGGTTCCCTTTGGAGACATGCCCTCCCACCCCGCTTTAGTAGGCACCTGCTTCACATTCATCAGTTTCAGCATAGTAGTGTTTGGCTTGTGTTATTTGGAGATGTGACCTCCCACCCCAAGCTATGTAGGCACCTGCTACTTCATCAACAATCAACATCATGGTTATGGGTCAACCGCACAAAATCCTTCTCATCGAAGTCCATTTGCTAGGCTACACACTGTTAGTAACACAATTGGTCACAAGCATTACAGGGTATCTCTATCCTCGGATCTTCATTTGTCATGGTTTTGGTTCATCCACAAACCCACCCTTCCTCGAAGTCAATTTTCTAGGCCACACAGTTTCAATATCATAGTTGGTCACAAGCTTTATAGGGTATCTCTATCCTCGGATATTTGTTCATCACGGTTAAGGGTTAACTACAAAAAAAAACTTCTCTTCAGTGGCTCTTCATAATAAACAAAGGCTTCTGAGGAGGGAAATTCATGCAATGGGGACCATTGCTTCTTAAGGAGGGAGGAATGATCTGAATGGAAAATGGCATCTACCATGGTATTCATCCACCCATGTTATCCATCCACCCATGGAATTTACCCATGGTATTGTAAATGGCACCAACCCATGGTATTCATCCACCCATGATATTTATTCTCCCATGGTATTGTAAGTGAGATCTATCCATGACATTCATTCATCCATGGTATGTATCCACCCATGGTATTCATCCACACATGGAATTTACCCATGGTATTGTAAGTGGTATCCACCCATAGTATTGACCCATGGTATCCACCTATTGTATCTACTCATGGTATTGTAACTCAAAAAAGGCTATAAATAACAAGCCTCACTTTGTAAAAGGACAGATGGTCCACGACAATGTAGCTTCTACAGTTGTTCTCCGTTTTAATAAAACAAGTTTCTTTGTGGTTTTTGTTTTTGTATCTCTTTTTTTATGGAATTCTAGACTTTGCAAATCTTGTTAGATCCATTTCATTTTTTTTTTAGACTCGCCCCCCAAGTGGATACCATGGCCGATACTGTAACAATACTATGGGTGGATACCACTTACAATACCATGGGTAAATTCCATGTGTGGATGAGTACCATGGGTGGATACATAACCATGGATGAATGAATGTCATGGATAGATCTCACTTACAATACCATGGCAGAATAAATATCATGGGTGGATGAATACCATGGGTTGGTGCCATTTACAATACCATGGGTAAATTCCATGGGTGGGTGGATAACATGGGTGGATGCCATTTTCCATTTAGATCAATAAGTGTCCATGATAAGCAAACTACAATACTCAATTACCAAATGACAAGCATACCTCTAGGTTTGGGAGACCCGCCTTCAAGCATACGATCATGACAGATGGGTGAGGGACCACATGGATGGCTCAAGTGGCAGATAAATGGCATGGTGAGCTAGTTGGTGGATATAAGGGCTTGCTGGCTGAGGAACATTTTGGAGAAAATTTTCTCCTAGAGATATCACCCAAAAAATTATGGCTCCAACTGGGACGTGATCTCTCAAAAAGTGGGCAAAGCTACTCAAATGGGAGGTCATGAGAACTCCAACAATTTATTAGTTACCATAGACTTGTTATATACACATATCAAAGACTAAACCCATGGGGAATCATGTTTTTACGGTGTCTTATGATCACCCATGCTAATGCCAAAATCAACAAATAATAAAATTTGTAAATTTTAATCTAAATGTGGCTAGTCTACTATGAGCAATATCATATGACATTAGTTATAATGAAAAAATCATCATGAAATGCATCCTAATCTAACATGCATATGGTACAAAACTAATACTAAGTGTAATTATAAAGCCAATGCAACCAACATATCATCAAATCAATATAAATATGCCAACATATATGATTACTCATGTAGTGAGTGTCAAAGACAATGTGGAAATAATGACATGGATGATAAGGCCAGTGGGAGGTAGGAAAATAGAATTCCCATACATGGATGATCACGTTAGAAGAGGTAAGAAAATGATGTAATCTAGTATCATCTCTTCTAACCAAAATATAGAGATGTCAATTATTAGGCTCATAAAAGTTTTATGGATGACAAACTCAGGCATATTATTTCCATTATGGTCCTTATCATTTATGTTATATTTTATGGCCTCTACATGGTTATGATTAGTAGGAGAGGGAGACTGACGAAATGGAGAAACACAAGTAGGTTTCCCATGATGATCACACTGGAAAGGGGATATTATAGATTTATCATGGCCTTGAGGGGGTTCCCAAATAGATAAAAAATTCTCAATGAGGGTTTCTTCCTCGACACTAAACTTAGAAAGGGGAAAGGGATCAAGATCACTTGACATCATATGATAATAGATGTAGGAATCATTCTCAAAATGATGAATAATAGAAGAAGGAAAAGGGGAGGGTGGAGTGTTGTATCCAACAGGTTTTTGTTCCCAAAAATCATAATCTAAAATCTCAGTGGATTTGAATAAAGCATCATACTTAGAAGTGGTGGGAGCCTTACCGATTTTGATTATATCAAATATTGGGCCTCTCCTAAAAGGATAATTGATCACTTCCAGCTGCCCCTCTTTATGCAAGGGAAAATAAAATTTCTCCTTCCCAAGGGCATCAATGGATATTTCTTCATAAATAATTCCTGAGAGAAAGGGAGGACCAATATCAATATCATCCTCCTTGTCGGTATCGAAAATAGGAGCAGAATCAAATTGAGGAATAATAATTTCTCATTTCTCCTTTTCAATATAGAAGTAATCTTGAGTGTCATATTTCAAGGGGCTAATGGGATCACCTTCCTCAAGTTTCTCAAAAGGAGAGTCATCGGGATTAATATCCTCGAGAAATGTAAGGTTAGTATCAAATTCATCCTTCCCAACATGTGTTCTCAAAATCATCCTTTTTGTCATGTGGACCCGAAGAGGACTCACCTTTCTGATCATTACTTATATTTTCAATGTCTTGATGATGCTCAATGAAGGCTTCCTCTTGGATGTTTAATGTGGGGTATACTTGAAAATGTCTAAGAAATCCATCAAAAGACTCCTCAATAGATGAGATGCTCTTAGGTTCATGATCATGCATCCCTGAGTTATGACTACTGGGAGATCCCATGAACAACAACATAAGGATATCTTGGTGAACAACCTCTTCTCTTGAAGCATGTGCATTAAATATTTTTGCATGGACAATTGTGGAGAGTGGATCACCATCAAACATGGTCACCCCACATACCATCCTTCCCGTGACATTATTAGGGTGTCGAGGGTCGCTAGTGATGTCCAAAGTAGGAAATTTATCAAAGCAAGACAACCTATTTGAGATATGCATGAAGAATATGTAGGAGTTTCCAGGGTGAATTTAAAGATGCCTATAAAAATGCTTGCTTCACCTTACAAGAATTGACATTGAAGTTTAATGAAGAACTAGGGCTTCATTCTTCCAATGGAGGCAGTAATAATGTTATGTCAATATGTCGTATGGGGAACAAAATAGATGTTTTGTATCCCTGACAACGACGCTAGGAATGTTACCGCTCAAACTAGCAGGGGTCCTAAAAGGGGATCCTTAAAGGGCTACCACTAGGTTAAGGGAGAAAAGGGAGAAATAACCCACTATCACCTCGACTAAGGCTTCCTACTCTTTTCAGAATTTCCCTGATTGGAGGAGACCTGTTATAATAAGGATAAAAAAATTGAATGGATCAATGATAATATGAGAGGCGATCCTAAAATCCTAATCACAAGAGAGGCCCATATATATGGTTTTCTTTTTTGAAAGAAATATAAAAGGATCTATAGGAAGGGATTATGGGAATTGTAAGATCTAGGGTTTGTGATCTAGGTGGATATCGGTGGCCACCCACCTAGTCCATTTGGACCCGTACCATCAATTCTTGCAGCGTTTCACTTTCAGCACAACTTACTATTTTTAGCAAGTTTTCAGGTCCTGCAATCCTGGAGCCATTTTGGGGCCTTAATGATCTAGGTGGATATTGGTGGCCACCCACCTATTCCACTTGGGGCCCCACCATTGTGTCTTTCAGTTTTTCAGTTTCAGCACAACTTACTATTTTTCGCAGTTTTTCAAGTCCTGAACTTCTGGAGCCGTTTTGAGGCCCTAAACGACATTTTTTGGAAAAACCGAGAGCGACATAAAATATATTTCTTGCACTAAAAATTGTACTCCTAGGATAGAGCTTTCTAACGAGCTATTAAGTGCGTCAAACAGAGATCGTATGCCAAAGTTATGTCCTCGGGAAGTTGAAACACCAATTTACCCAAACGAGGCCCATAGTTTTGGTGCTCTCAACAACGGAAAGGGTTTAAAAATTAAAATTAACGCACGCCACACACTGACCCTAAGTGAAGAAGCGCCTGGTTAACACCGCCCGGCAAAGACTCTAAAATCAATTGTCACTGCACCTTTTCTGCCCTTGACCGTAATTGATTCTGTCCCCTTGTTGCCCCTGTCGGTTTCCTTCTTCCTGTCAGCATTGCGCCCCCAAGGCGCCTTTCCCGGAGACTTCTTGGCCTTCACCCTCAGTTTCCGGTTGATCGACCTGCTCCGCACCGCCGTCGTCGAGCCGGTCCACCTTCGAGTCCGCACTCCGACTCCTCTCCTGATTCATCGGGTCCTCCTTCTCCTCCTGGTTCTCCCCCTGTCACCTTCACCATGTCTGGTCCAGGGCCTAACGCTAGCGGTTCCCCCGGCCCTAATGCCGACCCTACTACTAGCGGAACCGCCACAGGAACTACCCCGGCCACCCCTGTGCTGCCGTACATTGCAGGCCTCAACCTCCCCGATTTCCATCAGTTGATCAATGATCCCATTCACCACAATGCTAATTGGCCTGCTATGCCAACCAAGCTCCCCTCCGACATCCCTAAGTTTGAGGGCCTTAATGGAGAAGATCCAACCAATCATGTCTGATCTTTCCACATGTGGTGTTCCTCCAATTCCATTACCGATGACTCCATCCATCTTCGTTTGTTCCAACGCACGCTTACCGGCGAAGCTTCTAAATGGTATGTCGAGCAGGCCACTTCCTCCCATACCACGTTCGAGACTCTTGCCCAAGCCTTCTTGTCGTACTTCCAGCTCCCTCTCCGATACGACACTGGTACGGATCTCTTGACTTCATTTAAGCAATCCTCTTCCACACGCCTTTCTGCCCATGTTCAGGAATGGCGACGAAGACGGAGCTTATGTCGAGCCCCTCCCTTTGAAGATCGGGTTTACATGGACTGGTTCCTTCGCACCCTCCCGTCTCCCATCGGCAAAGATGTCGCCTCTCACTTTCCTCAATCTGAAGAAGCCGCCCTCCAAATAGCTTTTAAATATGACCTGATCTACGCTCAATCTGGTTATGTTTATACCGTTCTCCCTGACATCCCCAGGCCCGGTGGCGCTAACGCCCCGGGGGCATCTCATTCCGCCGACGGTATTGTTGGATCTCTTTCCCACCCATCTTCTCACCCTCCTATGAGCTATGGTCTCCCTCAGGGAGGGGCCAGCACCTCAAGCACTCTTCCCCCTCCCGGCAACATGTATCCGGGATGGGGCTGCCTCCTCCTTTTGCCCAGCCTCACCTTACCTCAATGTCGCCCAACCCAACCCTTACTTTTATCCACGGCCTGGTGGCCAGCTCCTCCGACATATGCGCTTCCCCTCCTTGCCTCCCTCCTGACCCGCAACGACGCACAACCCCCTCCCGGGGCAAGTATTTGCACGGCGGGGCGCGACTAATCCCCCTTCTTCTCAAAGAAGGTGGAGAGGCAATACAAACCAATCTGCCCCTGGTACTCATGGACCCAGTCCTCAAGGTGTTGACCCTAACACTGCTAACCAGCAACAGGGCACTCAGCCCAAGCCGAACAGTCCGCTTCGCACAAATAAGCCTTGTTCGTGTTGCGGTGTTTATGGTCATTACACCCACAATTGTCCCCTCTTACCCCAGATGCGGCAGATGTGGGAGTCTCAAGCCACATTGCGCGGAAAACACGCCTCCCCTAATGCTCCTCTAATGTGGCCACCACCCGACGGTGTGTTCCTTCGATCCTTTCCCTCACCGAGGATTAGAGGCTTGGCTACCCAACCCCCCGACACCCATGTAGCCACCCCCTCGTCCCTTTCTGGTTCCTCTCATTATCAGATCCTTATGATGCGCTCCGATCCTACCCCTTCTGTCGACCTTCACCTTCAAACTCGGTCTCGCCAGTACCCCAAGCCTCCTGCTCAGTCTTCCCCCGAGCCTCCATCTTCAGGTTCTACAGAGCCTCTTTTGACATCCAGTGGCCCCTTGCACATCCCTCAACCCAAAGTTGAGGTTCATCCAAAGATTCCAAAGGGCCCATTACGCCGAAATGTTTCGCCTCAGGTCGAGCCGCTCAATCGTCTCTGATATAGTAGATGATTTGGCGCAATCCCCTGCTGCCATTTCTACACTAGAACTCCTCCAGTCGTGCCCTTCTCAAAGGAAGGCTCTACTATCTACCGTGGGCGTTGTTGATCCTGCTGATGACCAAATGATTGTTTTTGACGCCACTCAATTGGACCATCCTCCTCTCCCTCCTTCCGTTGCTTTCCAAATCCCAGTCACAATCCGGAACGCCACTGTATCCCGATGTATAATTGATGAGGGGGCATCCACCTGTGTGATGTCCGCTTCGGTTTGGAAGCAACTCGGATCCCCTGAGTTGGCCCCTTCCACTATCACCCTTCGAGCGTGGGATGGTCATGCCTCCCAGCCTATTGGCCTGTTTCGTAACTGTCCCATCACCCTCGCCAGTAAGACTGTTTGCGTTGATGTCGAAGTCATTGATGCCCCTCTAGACTACAACATTCTATTGGGGTGAAGCTACACCTACGCCATGTCCGCTGTCCCATCCGCGGTTTTCCGCAAGATGTCTTTCCCACACAATGGGAAGATAGTCACTATTGACCAGCTATCCTATCATGAGCCGCCATCTCAGACCTCCTCCGAGACGACCATCTCTTCTGTTACCAACAAGCAAACCGTCGATTCTCTGACCAGTGTCTCCCCCGGCGTCTACAAAGATTCCACCTTGCTTGGTACTTTTCCTCATCTTCCCCCTCCTCCGGTCACTGATCCCAGCTTGTCGAATGTTTGCATGATGAAATCGTCCCAGGCTGCCCATAAACGGCCTGCCTCGGCTAGCCCGCACCCTCCTCCCCGCCCTCCGCAACCCGCTCCTAGCCATCCATCTCAGCCAGCCGGACCTCCTCGCCCACGGCTCTTCCCCCTCTGTTGGTAATCACCGAACCCCTTTGTCCTCCCGGATCAGTTCCCCCTGGCCTTAACCATCTTGGAGCCGTCCCTCCTGGTCATTTCCCTGCTGGGCGGATCCCTTTCCTAGCTCCCCCTCCCGGAGTATATTCTGTCCCCGTCATGGCCACTCTCTCCCTCCCTAACTTGACCTTGGAAACGTCCCGTTTAGTATCTTGATCCCCCGACGCCACCCCACGGAGTCACCCCAAACCTTACATGACACGACACCGGTTCAGCACGGTCCCCCTGGCACCCCTATCCCGCAGCCTTTGTGCCCCCGAGAAAGCACCTCTGCAGGACCCTTCTCCTGTTGTGACGGCTCCGGGGAAGAAAGGCAAAGCCCGCAAGGGGGCACCTAAAGACAAGACCACCACGACCGACCCGGCTCCTTCTCCGCCCGCGAAGCCTTGTGCCTTATGTGATGTCATTGGTCATGCCACCCATGCTCGTCCCGAGTTACCTCGTATCCGACCCATGGTAAACGTCGCCTTCCCCGACACTACGGTCCCTGAAACTCCCACTCCTTCTTCGACCGTCCCCAAGAACCCAAAGACTCTCCGCACCAACAAGCCCTGTGCTTTGTGCGGGATCCATGGCCACTACTCCCATTATTGTCCTCACCTGACGCATTACCTTGCCTCCCTTGAGGTGATCCGCGAGTATGAGGTTGAACAAAATCAATCCGCCTCTCCCATTCTCGCGCAGTATGCTTCAGGCCAGCCTGAGGATCCCCCCGCTCCCATCCACATCCCCCCCCCCTGATGTTCAGATGACGCAGTCTACAGTCACCATTCTTTACCTATCCTCCTCTGCACGACACTCGGATCCTAGCCCGCCCGCAGCCTCCCCTGTTGTGTCTTTTGATACTCGAGATCACTCCACTTGTGTCCCTGTTGACCTCCGTAGCCCGAGTCCTCGCCATGTTTTCGATAGCTCTCATACACCACCGTGTTTGAGTCTTGATCATCCTACCCCTTCCTCCTCCCATTACTGCTCGATGACTTCTGTACCCTCACGCTGCCGTCATTTCCTTTCATCCCCTTATTTATTGTCTTGTCACACCATTTTGCAGGACCCCCTGTCCACACCCTTTATCGGTTACGTCGATGGTGCAAGTCGCTACTCCAGGAATCTTGCCTCGGCAGGGTGGGCCATATTCACCCCCTTGCATGACCTCGTTCTGTCTAATGGGGTATGCATTGGTTCTGCCACCAACAATCAAGCCGAATATGATGCAGTGCGTGGCCTATTAGCTTGCCCTCTTGCATCGCATACTTCATACACGTTCGTTTGGATTTCACTGCTTCTTGTAATGCAACTAAATGGTGTTTATCGTGTGCATAACCTGTCTTTGTTTTAGACGCTATTTACGAGTGAAAGTCTTAATACGTGCGTTTGAAACCATAACTTTCAACCATGTATCCGGAGACCGAGTCACTACGTCGATATTGTGCAAACCATGTTCTAGATTGGCATTTATCACACACAATTCATACAAGACAATAACATTAAATCAACCATCAAAAGACGATCCATATCAATAATATGTGTCGCAAACCATATATTGACGAGTCCATCTACTCTGATACATACGACATGCCCATAGCATGTTCCAAAAATTGGGGGCACCATATGCCCCTCCATACATATACATACGACATGCCCACAGCATGTTACAAACAAAATCCAAAAAAAAACTGGGGGCACCATATGCCCCTCCATACACTATAGGGGGCACCACCTGCCCCTACATACATCAGAGGGGGCACCATATGCCCCTAATCACTATCTGGAGGCTCCCGGGCCAATGGCTCTGCCCCTGCAGCATGTAGATCTCGCATAGCTTGACCGGCCATCGCCATGTGCCGCATGATACCTCGCCACTCCAAGGGGAGACCAACACATGGCTCTATGTACCGGTCGTCTAAATCCTGCCACCCGCGCTCCGATACTCCGGTCAATCCGGTCAAAAGCTGCTCGCATCTACGGCGGATGTCCTCCGATGGGGGCGAGTTGCATCCTCATTACGCATTTGCTCTCGGCCCGCGGATTTTGTGGCTCCGGACGACGCCGGTCGTCCCATATATCCGGCCAGTTTTACCGGTGCTATATCTGCATACCAAAGTACATGAATCAGTATCATCAATTACTATTCAAAAACTTTAACATGCCCACACAAGAATAGCAATTTTTCACTTACCATCGGGCCCCCAGACTCGACCAGGCGGAAGTGGCAGATCCGGATACCCACAGTAGCTCATCCCATTATAGGGATAGTCGTCTATGTACAGCGGCATCTGATCCCAATGGGAAAAAAACTCCGGTCGAAACACCCGCCCGACTGCCCCTCCTCCTCCTCTGCACAGTAGCCGTCCCCAATGGCGCATCCTGAGCTCTCTCGAGGGCCCCCATCTGGAAGGCAATTTGCACACGAGGCCTCATGGTCGGGATCTTCTCAAAGAAGAAGGCGCACAATAAGGTCCCATATGAGAAATCATGGATTCACCTGCCGCACATAGCGACAACTGTCGCTTTAGCGCCACCAACATCATTTGGGCCCACCCAAAGTAGGTCCTACCCAACACACTCTCCACTATCGTCATCTGCCCACCGGTGATGTGATGGAACGCCTGGCTACCCAGGATTCGCAGCACAGCTGCGGCCACTACACGGGTTTCTAGCCTCTCTAGATCCCCGATCGGTATTCGAGTCCCCTTGACTTGGAGACTCGGTCGACAATGGCGTTCCATGAACTCCATGATATTCCGCCCCCGTGGCAGCACTGGCTGTGTGTTTCCCACCATCCCCAGTGGTGGGAGGCCGGTCAGGAAGTACACTTCCTGGACTGTCAGTTCGATCCTGTGCCCTTGCACTACAAAGATCTCCTGATCTGGATCCCAATAACTGATAATCCGGGCCAGTAACGGTTCCCTTGCTCTCATCAACGGGTTCTCCAAAAACTTGAGAACCCCAAATCTGGCCAATACACGACGAACACCCTGATCCGCCTGGATCTCTGCCCGAAGTGTTCCTAGATCCCTCTCTCTCCAGTTGACCCGCAACTCTGCCATACCTGCAAAAACACATTATTTTTGTCAGGGTACAGATCGAGAAAACCATAACCACACACCACAACCCAACTCCCAGCCATAAAACAGCACCAAACCCCCCTCATCTCCCAGGTCGCAGTTTTCTGCCATTTTCTGGACCAGGTCGCACTTTTTTCCCTAGAACCTGCGTCCTGGGTCGCACTTTTTGCCCCAAAAAGTGCGACCCGGCCGTAGAGATGAGGGAGGGGCTGTTTCTGGGGTGTTGGGCCCTAAACTGCAAATCTAATCCATCAAAATGCAAGAGCAAGGTTAGGCCTCTTACCTCCAATTGACAGATCTCGAATCCAACGGTCGGTTTGTCCGCTACGTTCGCCGCAAGATTTAGGGCCTTCTCTCCTCTCCACATTCACCACAGCAACAATAGCAAATGAATGATTTTGGAGGGAAAACTGCCTCATTACAAAGAGAACCCTTGTTTCTTCTTTCGACTGCTGCGACCACACCGTAGCCCCGTTCGACGAACCGTCAGCACCGCTGGTTAGATCTCACCAAGCTCTCAAATGGGTTTTAATTAGTTTTTGGTGATTTGACACTTCACCCGGACACATTTTTTCCACGAAAGGTCACTTCACCGCTCCTTAAAATCGAATTTCCTCACTTACGACACTTGTACTTGGGGCACCATATCGCTCCCTTACTTGTCCATGTTCGTGTCGATTTTCGTCATGAGTGCCCACCTTGTACTCATGCTTCCATGGCCCCCCATTGGGGCCTTCACTGTGTGGCAGCACTATCAAGTCGCCCTTGTTTAGAGCATTCAAGTTGAGTCATCATTGCATTCATGGAGTCTATCCTGCATCCTTTTACACCCCACTATAGCCCTCCATTCTTCTTTGCTTGGTTCCTCTCTTGTGTCGCATATCATGACCTTCAGCCCCACTGTCCCCTATCCCTGTCGATATTGTGTCAGTCGCTGCCATGTCATTCATGCCCTTTATGCTCTAACAAGGGAAGTCGTCCATTCGCCACTCCATCCTTCCCATTTCCACCATCATCATTAGTGTCAGTCTGTCCGTCGCTCTATTGCTCTTCTCTCGTGCCTTAGTTGAGGATCTTTCATTGCCTCACCTAAGGCGGGCCTCCTTCTGTCGACCTCAACACACTTATTCCAGAAGCAAGGTCTAGAGGGCGGTGTACCTTGGTTCCAGCTTCCACTTTTGTTCGGTGCCTCGGATCAGGCAGGGGGATTTCTTACCTCCCTTTGACTTGATTGCTTCTCCGGCTCCTTTCAGCATGATCGAGATTCGTATACTGGACAGTCCAGTGACCCAGCAGCAGCTCTTGATGATTCCCGGGCGTGTGTGAGATGTCTCAGCCCTCATGAGGGGGTGGCCATGCAGGTAGCCCCCCACATGCCCGGATGACCTCTTCATTGCAGCCTTTGATGCCGCTCCAGATTTTGATGATGTTGGCCTTAGCCACTTGCAGCACCTTTATGATTTGCATGTATCAGTCAGATTTTGTGAGCCCTTCCCCATTTACAGGGGGCATTTGGGTTGTATTTATCTCATGTACTCAGATGATATTGTACTAGTCCTGGCTGTTATCCCAGGCACGGCATGTATGTGAGACTATTCATTGTATTTTTATCTGGCTCTTGATTATGCCAGCTGTACTCTATGGTTCGGTCCCTTGTTCACTGGACACACTATTCTTTTGTACTTTGTCACGGCGGGCATAGGTATACCTCCCCCGCCGCCTTCAACACAGGTACCCTCTCATAAAAGAGACTTGTTGCACCTACGAGTCTCGTCTCCTCAGGGTCTAGTCCTTCAGCACACTATCTACCTCATAGTTCTCTCTCTGACACCCCTTTTTGTTGTCTAGTGATTGTGTTCTTACAACGTACTTCGGTCATACGATTTGCTCCTGACACTCGCACGCTGGGGGGCAATCTGTTACACCATTTTTTGGTCATCTAACCTTTCATCATTAGATGGACCCAAGTACACCATGTAAGACCAGTTTTACCCCAAGTAAAACTGCTTTCACTATGATAATTAGGAAACCCCAAAAGGAATAATTAATTAAACCATAATTTAATTATTATTCCCAGTCATGTTTAACCCAAAAATAAAGAAATTAATAAGATAAACCCATAGTTATCTTATTATTTTCTAGGAATAATTATTTAAATAATATTCCTTGTTAAATATGACCAAATCAACCACCATTAATTAAATAAATCATTATTTATTTGATTATATCCCAACCACTTCCTTAAAAGGATAAATAAATCATTTATTTATTTATTCTTCACTAATCAAGGGATTTGACCCAAGTGAAACACCCTTTCCCTCCAACAAATAATAATAAAATATTCCATAGAGGTGGATCTAGATATGATTAACATTATTTTAATCATGCACCAAGATCTAGAATGACCCAATATTTTGTTATAAATAGGAGGGTTTTCCCCATCATTCTTCACCTTTTGTTGCCTATTAGATCACTCTGGATCTATACACTTGGTCTCATTTTCTACCATTTGGCTCCCATTGAGCTCTATCTTCTACATTGGGTTTTCTACATCTACAAGAGAGAGAAAGCTTAGATCTGAAGTGCTGAGGACTACAAAGAACCCATCCCATTGAGGAGATCTGGATACACCTTCTTGTTTCCTCTCGGGTGCCCTGTAATATAAAAATTCATTCAAAAATCGTGTTCTTGTCTTGTCTGTTGGATGCATGGAGCAAACTCTTTACTTTTCTGCTTAATGTCTTTCCATTTATAGATCTGTTTGTTGCAACATTTTAACTACTAATTGCAGATCTGAAGATGTTTTGCAGCCTCTATTGTTGTTAGGGCTATTAGTTATGCGTAGCCAAAGTGGTTCTTTTTCGTACACTTCGACGAAGAATTCATACTAACACCATGGATGAATGAATGTCATGGATAGATCTCACTTACAATACCATCGGAGAATAAATATCATGGGTGGATGAATACCATGGGTTGGTGCCATTTACAATACCATGGGTAAATTCCATGGGTGGGTGGATAACATGGGTGGATGCCATTTTCCATTTAGATCAATAAGTGTCCATGATAAGCAAACTACAATACTCAATTACCAAATGACAAGCATACCTCTAGGTTTGGGAGACCCGCCTTCAAGCATACGATCATGACAGATGGGTGAGGGACCACATGGATGGCTCAAGTGGCAGATAAATGGCATGGTGAGCTAGTTGGTGGATATAAGGGCTTGCTGGCTGAGGAACATTTTGGAGAAAATTTTCTCCTAGAGATATCACCCAAAAAATTATGGCTCCAACTGGGACGTGATCTCTCAAAAAGTGGGCAAAGCTACTCAAATGGGAGGTCATGAGAACTCCAACAATTTATTAGTTACCATAGACTTGTTATATACACATATAAAAGACTAAACCCATGGGGAATCATGTTTTTACGGTGTCTTATGATCACCCATGCTAATGCCAAAATCAAAAAATAATAAAATTTGTAAATTTTAATCTAAATGTGGCTAGTCTACTATGAGCAATATCATATGACATTAGTTATAATGAAAAAATCATCATGAAATGCATCCTAATCTAACATGCATATGGTACAAAACTAATACTAAGTGTAATTATAAAGCCAATGCAACCAACATATCATCAAATCAATATAAATATGCCAACATATATGATTACTCATGTAGTGAGTGTCAAAGACAATGTGGAAATAATGACATGGATGATAAGGCCAGTGGGAGGTAGGAAAATAGAATTCCCATACATGGATGATCACGTTAGAAGAGGTAAGAAAATGATGTAATCTAGTATCATCTCTTCTAACCAAAATATAGAGATGTCAATTATTAGGCTCATAAAAGTTTTATGGATGACAAACTCAGGCATATTATTTCCATTATGGTCCTTATCATTTATGTTATATTTTATGGCCTCTACATGGTTATGATTAGTAGGAGAGGGAGACTGACGAAATGGAGAAACACAAGTAGGTTTCCCATGATGATCACACTGGAAAGGGGATATTATAGATTTATCATGGCCTTGAGGGGGTTCCCAAATAGATAAAAAATTCTCAATGAGGGTTTCTTCCTCGACACTAAACTTAGAAAGGGGAAAGGGATCAAGATCACTTGACATCATATGATAATAGATGTAGGAATCATTCTCAAAATGATGAATAATAGAAGAAGGAAAAGGGGAGGGTGGAGTGTTGTATCCAACAGGTTTTTGTTCCCAAAAATCATAATCTAAAATCTCAGTGGATTTGAATAAAGCATCATACTTAGAAGTGGTGGGAGCCTTACCGATTTTGATTATATCAAATATTGGGCCTCTCCTAAAAGGATAATTGATCACTTCCAGCTGCCCCTCTTTATGCAAGGGAAAATAAAATTTCTCCTTCCCAAGGGCATCAATGGATATTTCTTCATAAATAATTCCTGAGAGAAAGGGAGGACCAATATCAATATCATCCTCCTTGTCGGTATCGAAAATAGGAGCAGAATCAAATTGAGGAATAATAATTTCTCATTTCTCCTTTTCAATATAGAATTAATCTTGAGTGTCATATTTCAAGGGGCTAATGGGATCACCTTCCTCAAGTTTCTCAAAAGGAGAGTCATCGGGATTAATATCCTCGAGAAATGTAAGGTTAATATCAAATTCATCCTTCCCAACACGTGTTCTCAAAATCATCCTTTTTGTCATGTGGACCCGAAGAGGACTCACCTTTCTGATCATTACTTATATTTTCAATGTCTTGATGATGCTCAATGAAGGCTTCCTCTTGGATGTTTAATGTGGGGTATACTTGAAAATGTCTAAGAAATCCATCAAAAGACTCCTCAATAGATGAGATGCTCTTAGGTTCATGATCATGCATCCCTGAGTTATGACCACTGGGAGATCCCATGAACAACAACATAAGGATATCTTGGTGAACAACCTCTTCTCTTGAAGCATGTGCATTAAATATTTTTGCATGGACAATTGTGGAGAGTGGATCACCATCAAACATGGTCACCCCACATACCATCCTTCCCGTGACATTATTAGGGTGTCGAGGGTCGCTAGTGATGTCCAAAGTAGGAAATTTATCAAAGCAAGACAACCTATTTGAGATATGCATGAAGAATATGTAGGAGTTTCCAGGGTGAATTTAAAGATGCCTATAAAAATGCTTGCTTCACCTTACAAGAATTGACATTGAAGTTTAATGAAGAACTAGGGCTTCATTCTTCCAATGGAGGCAGTAATAATGTTATGTCAATATGTCGTATGGGGAACAAAATAGATGTTTTGTATCCCTGACAACGACGCTAGGAATGTTACCGCTCAAACTAGCAGGGGTCCTAAAAGGGGATCCTTAAAGGGCTACCACTAGGTTAAGGGAGAAAAGGGAGAAATAACCCACTATCACCTCGACTAAGGCTTCCTACTCTTTTCAGAATTTCCCTGATTGGAGGAGACCTGTTATAATAAGGATCAAAAAATTGAATGGATCAATGATAATATGAGAGGCGATCCTAAAATCCTAATCACAAGAGAGGCCCATATATATGGTTTGCTTATTTTGAAAGAAATATAAAAGGATCTATAGGAAGGGATTATGGGAATTGTAAGATCTAGGGTTTGTGATCTAGGTGGATATCGGTGGCCACCCACCTAGTCCATTTGGACCCGTACCATCAATTCTTGCAGCGTTTCACTTTCAGCACAACTTACTATTTTTAGCAAGTTTTCAGGTCCTGCAATCCTGGAGCCATTTTGGGGCCTTAATGATCTAGGTGGATATTGGTGGCCACCCACCTATTCCACTTGGGGCCCCACCATTGTGTCTTTCAGTTTTTCAGTTTCAGCACAACTTACTATTTTTCGCAGTTTTTCAAGTCCTGAACTTCTGGAGCCGTTTTGAGGCCCTAAACGACATTTTTTGGAAAAACCGAGAGCGACATAAAATATATTTCTTGCACTAAAAATTGTACTCCTAGGATAGAGCTTTCTAACGAGCTATTAAGTGCGTCAAACAGAGATCGTATGCCAAAGTTATGTCCTCGGGAAGTTGAAACACCAATTTACCCAAACGAGGCCCATAGTTTTGGTGCTTCATCTCATAGGGTTAGGTTTTTGGACGTTTGGATTTTTCCAATGTTTCTAAATAATAAATAGGCCCTCGAGTCTCATTTTAACAAATTTCAGAGGTTTTTAGCCACCACATCTCTTCTCAGAGATATGGTACCAACACCCTAGCTATTTTTATTTCCATTATCTTTGTAAGCATATTTCAATCATTTGATTTAAATAAAATGAAGAATTGTTTCCACTGCATCTTTGTGTTTATGTCTATTTCTATATTTTATTTCATTCTTGCATAAATTCAAATTAGTTTGAGTATATGAATTGTTAAAAAGATTATTAGCTCCTAAAATCCTTGTGGAAACTTATCTTCCAAGTGGTCTTTGTGAAATTGGTTTCCATAAGTTGTGGGACCACATGAGACCAAGTGGACCCAAGGTTAGGTCAAGTGAATAGGGTTGAGAAACCAATGATGTGCTTGACCTAGACAGGGAGGAGAAGGGGATCAAGGAAATAATTTTCAATGAAAGGTAATGCAATGATATCAGTGAGGTTGCTAGCCTAAGGAGACCAAAGACAAGAATCGATATTTGAGCTAAGGCTTGCGATATATAAAAATATCACTGTTGGAATCTCATGAAATTTGGAGGGCTTCTTGATGACACACCAATGGAATTTTGGATCGAAAATTTAAATGTTCGGATGGATAGATTGTGAGATAATTGATTCCCTAGGTGACCTATGTAGGCTAGTCTTCGAAAAGAGGGAAAGTTGAAAGAAATAATATTTCAGGTGATCACCTATGGAGGACCAGTGCCTAATCCATTGGTTATATTGGATTCAAATATAATTATGACTATGGATTTTGGATTTTCTTGGTTAAGGAGGCCTCAAAGATAACTTTGCTTAGCATTAGGGTAGCAACAAAAGAAACTTCAAAGAATTTATCCTTCATTTTTAAAAATAGATGGATTATCAAGATGAATTTAAATAATGAAGCATATTTAGGAACATTCACTCATAATACATGGCCCATACATGAATAATCATTATATAGGAACCGAATTTCCACAACTTCACATAAATGGATGCAGTAAATTAGCCCTAGTATAGTGAAATCCCAACAACAATGTATGTCACAAAATAGAAAGAGAAAATAACATTAAATTGCACTTACATGTATTAAGAGTGTATCTAATCATCAAAAATTTTCCAATCAAGAAGCTCCAAGACAAGATAAAATAATCCAAAAATCAAAATTCATTCCATGCTCCAAAAATTCATACTTTAAAAGAATAGCGAAAATCTCACAAAAGAGAATGATCCAATCCAAGTGATGATGCTAAAATGAATTCACACCACTTGCATTTATACACTTCTAATGAGTTTTATTTAGCTAATTAGGCCTACATTATCTCCTAGAATAAAATAATGTGTAAAATAACCAACTTTTTGTGACAATCCCACCAAACTAGCTCATAAACAAAAGAATAAGCCTCTAAAGAGGTTGAATGATCAATAATACATGTAATTGGGCCTTTTAAGAAGCCTAATGAAGTCCATAAGTTCCATAATGATGAGCATAACTCCCAAAATTAGTGGACAAGTGGTTGTTTCCTTGTTCTCCAAATAATAAACATGTGGTGCTCCCAATGGGTGTGGGGGCACACAAGTAACCTCGTGACTCTCCAAGTAGATCGAAGATTCTTGTAGACCATCTGTAAGGGATCAAATGATGGTGTAAGTGATGCAAAATCAACATACAATTCCTATGTCATCTTCCAAGTGCATGGTACAACTGTGGGGTACACTGGGAATGGTGAACTAGGTGCATCTTCCTCATCCAATAGGTGAATCTTAGAAAATCTCTGAACATACCTGGGGATCCATGGAGTGTTGTTGAATACTAAGGAGGCCCATGGCTCTCTACACACACTCTACATGTGCTAATGTGTCCCTCTAGAGGGCTTGAAGCCTGTATAGGGATACCAAACCCAAAATGGAGAGCATCTTCAACCCTGCATAAGATCCAATGCATCCACTAAACTTCCAATACAACAAATCATTTAAGGAAATCAAGTTAAATATCTTACAAACCATGGAAAATAGGTGGGTACTTGTAAATTTTTGTAGATTTTCTATGCTTTATGAAAATTTACTTTTTCTTCAATATCAGACAACAATCATATAAACAATAAAGTAAAATGCAGATAGAACATACTAGTAGATCGACAGAAAACAAGCCAGAATTATATAAGTGTGTTGGTGTGTTACGACGGTCAATAGGATGCTTCAACCAACAAAGTCTCAATATGGTCATCCAACTAGAAATGCCACACAAACCTCTAGGACATCCAAACGGTCAACTCAAAAGTCAACACAAAAAGTCAACGTTGTTAGTCAATGGTCAAAGAAAATAGTAGCAACAACTAGGTCAACGTAGAAAAGACAAAGTCAACATTTTGCCTCAGGAATAGTGCCATAAAATTTAGATTAGGAAAATCAAACTTTTGGGAGAGTATCAGGTCCTTTTTACCTTGCGTTGACCAAAGTCAATGTTGGTCAAAGTTTGCTGAGAAACCCTAAACCGAAATCAGAAATGTGTTGCTGCTAGAATTTCCGCACGTGTGGAGAGAAAATCCACCAAGGTCATTGAACCAATCAGATGAGGAGAGAGAAATGTGTGAAGATGAGATGAGTGAAAATGTCCTCCAACATTGACCAATATATATCCATCAGTGAGGGTGTGTGACACAACTGTTGGGGCACAAAACCTTAAGGCCGATTTACACATATCTTGAATAAATTCAAAATAAATGTTCTTCTCATCGGATCAAGATGATCTTTAGATCGATACTGCACCTCTCCGAAAGAGGAATCCAATAAAAATATTGGTATCTTCATTTGAGCATCATAACATTGAGTTTGGACCTAGTTGTCCAAAATTAACACTCCCTCTCCACTAGGGAGAACTCCATCCACCTATGCAATCCAAACATCGTGCGTCATCCCGCTGTAAACTGCTTTGTTGGCTTCTTTATTTCAGAACATAAGTGGGTCAGCCACAAAGGCATCATTCTCGGCTGACAGATTCAACCCAAAGGTCTGAAACCTCTATATGTTAGGATATTCTGACACATAGGAAATAGTTAAGAATAACTTAGTCTAGTGTAGAGTTAGGTAAAGTGTGTTTCTTTACCATGTACATTTGTAACTTATAATCCGACGGTCACGATTTTTAGTGATCCAACGATTATCTCTCATCTCAGTATTAACAACACTTAATCCGTGGCTTAACACCTGATTGGTCCATGATATCTATTTAAAGAGCATGGAGGGTCATTTATCCGGCATTCCGTGACTCACAAAGAGTCTCATACCAACCCGAAGTTGGTTTACCTGACCCGAAGTCAGTTGGAGGTCCAAAACCTCACTAGACTTGATCCCAGATCAAGTGGTTGGACCATGCCATACTATATAGAGAGTACGACAATATCTGATGCATCCATCAGTTTTGCTACTAGTCTCTAACTTTTCCCACCTCACTGGCCAAATGAGAGGTACTTCCCATGAGCCCTGAACTCAATGGGTAGGATGTATATGGGGCACAGATAATGAGAGGTGAACCAACTCAATCATCATAATTGTGGGGTAGAAGCACACCAATAAGGTTCAACAAGCCTAGCCCTATGTTTGCTTATAGCTCTAAGAAGCTATCCCCAAAGCCCCCTAGAGCTCCTAGAGCTCATCGTCGAATATGACCCTCAGCATAGGGTCGTTCCATGATACCCAGACTATCACGGAAGTTTAGGAACTTGACCTTCCCTAAGGGCTTTGTGAGAATATCCATGACCTGCTCATCAGTTCCTATATGATTGATCCTTATGGCACCTCGTTGTACCATATCCCGAATAAAGTGCTACCTGATATCAATATGCTTGGATCGATCGTGGAACACGGGATTCTCAGACAATAAAATCTCACTCTGGTTATCACAGAGTATCACGGTGGTATCTAGCACATGCCTGAACATCTCACTGAAGATCTTTCACAACCAAACTGCTTCACAACAGGCCATACTCGCAGCAATGTATTCGACCTCTGCGGTGCTCAAAGCCACCGAATTCTGCTTCCTGCTCATCCATGATATCGAAGTAGATCCAAGTGTGAAGCAACATCTCGATGTTATTTTACGATCCACAACACTTCCAACTCAATCGGCATCAGTATATCCAAGGAGTGTCATGCTCCCGACAGTGTATCTTAGCCCATGGTTTATCGTGCCCCGAAGATATCTCAACAGATTCTTGGCACCAACCCAGTGACTGTGATGAGGCTCAACCATATGTTGACTCAAATTTTTCACTGCAAAACATACGTCTGAATCGGTGTTCACTAAGAAAATCAGGGCCCCTACGAGTTGACGATACTCAGTAGGATTTTCTAACACGGGCCCAACAGCGCTGCCACTCAAATTCTTAAAGTTGAGCTCCATTTGTGTTGACACGGACTTACAGTCCACCATACCAAATATTTCTAGAAGCTTCACAATGTATTTTCCTTGAGAAAGGAAAATCCCGCTAGGTCTTTGCCAGACCTCCAGTCCTAAGAAGTAATGCATCAGTCCTAGGTCCTTCATCTCGAACATAGCAGTGAGCTATTGAACCCTTAGTTAAACTGAGAGCGGGGGGGGGTGAATCAGTTTAACACATTCATGAAATTTTAAACTGAACTTTAAACTTATTTACAACTTAATTTCATGATCAAATTTATATGTGAGCAATCTTCATATGTGAACAACAAGTACTAAGATACTGTGTCAGCAGACTTAATATGAGAGCAGTAAGTATTAAGCACATTGGATAAACCATATGAACACATAAACATCACACACATAGACAACATATATAAGTGGAAACCCATAAAGGGAGAAAATCACATCTTATTATTGTTGTGATGCAAAGGCAAGCTCCAACTCCCTCTCACCACTGATTTTCTGTAGGCACCAACCTACAGGAGGCTCCAACCTCAATTCTGAAAGCTACAACTTGCATGGAAGCTCCAAATCCCATCAATTTTCTACAGGCACCAAACTACAGGAGGCTCCAACCTCAGTTAGCTACAACTGACATTTATCAAGCTACAACTTGATATGGAAGCTCCAACTTCCTCACTCTCTCAAAGGAAAACACTTGTTGATTTACCTTGGATATCAGCTCTGTTCTGCACCTTCTTCAATGCTGTCCTCTAGCTTTTTTATCTGTCTTAGATCATCTCTGAATTTTCACAACATCTCTTTCTGCTCCTCCTTCTTTTTATCTTCTCTGCCTCAATTATGCATTCTCTAACATACATATGCGTGTCAATGTGATATTCTTTATACAGTTTTCCTCATGACTACTTGTATTCCATAGGGAATTTGAAGTGAATAGCCCTGACTCTTTGCCTTTTGCCTTCTCATTTCTTTTTCCAACTCATTCAGAAAAATATAGCAATTTTTACAAATTTCAATATTACAGTGGGTTTTTTGTTTTCCTCTGGAGACTTGCCAATGCATCACAAAAATATAAAACCAATTAAAACATTTACATTCAGTTACAATATGGATTTCAAATCAATTTTGGATCACCGTGTGTTTGTCTTTTCTGCTGCTGTCTCTGTATTTTTCCGTTTCTGTATGCTCTGCTGTTCACTGCAGTTGTGTAAATCCTGCATATCTAACTGCCGCAAATAACTTTCGGTGAAATAATAATAGATCCTTTTAATATAGAAAACACCCTTTCGGGCCCACTAGTTGAAATGTTCTTATTCCCCGATGCGATGGATCACCTCTGAATACTTTTGATTGCGATTACTTCCCTTGCTATAGTTCCGATGTGATTAATCACAATCACAACTTTCAATGGTATGTTCCGATGTTCTGCTTTCACTCCGATGCGATTGATTCCTTTGCGATAGTTTCGATGCGATTAATCGCAATTGCAACTTTTAGTGGTATGTGCCACTGCTCTGTTTTACTCCGATGCGATGGTTCACTGTTCACAGATATATGTATATATATATATTGTTTCATATATATACTTTCCACTTTACTTTCCTTTTACTCTTCAGATTTGGTTAAAAAACTTGGAGCAAAACATATATTAACCTTTTTCTTTGTATGGAGCCCACATTATAACTACACTCCACCTCATTTATCTTTCCAATCACAATCGCAACATTCAGAGTACTCTTGTGCCTTTGGTCATTTGATTTTCGCCGATGCGATTTGTGAAGGTCTCACGATGTAATCAAGCGACTCACATCTCCACTGTCCATCCTTCATCAAATCTGACAGCTAACATTCAATCCCGCAATCAAAATCGCAATTTTCATTTTGTTTGTCTCTCTTTCTCCTCCGATGCGATGGTTCACTGCGGACCCCACTGCTCATATACAATGCTCTTTCTATCTGTCGATGCGATGAATTAAACAATGGTTATAAAACCATTGAAATACCTCATTACATAATGGTCTACAACATATTAACTAATGCACGCTCTCGGCTTTGATATTTCACATCAACCATAATATATTATCAAATGGTATGTCCTCCATTCAATTGCTGAGAAACATTTTAATAAATTTTCGACTTCGAATAACTCAATATGATGGCCCACAATATATTTCAAAACATATATATATTTTGTTAACGTAAACCTTCGCCTCATTCATATTAAGGTATGATTGGGCTAATTCATTTCCAACGGATAATAGATATTAAAGAGCCTTCAACCTTTTTGGTTTAAACCCCGACATATCAACATTACACTGAGTTCACGGTAAAACTGTCTTTGATTAATCACAAGGACCAACGTATATTAGTTCTGGGCCCCACAACATATTTTCTTACGTTAACCTTTATACATCGCACACCAACTATAATATATCAACATATATTACAGCCTCCGTAGTAACATTATAATAAAACCCACGCCCTTGGATTTAAAACAAATGATAACATATATAACCTTTGATTCTATCACAGTTTATTAACTTCCGGCTTCCAAATAAACCATCGCATCATATTACAAAGCATCTAGGCCCACATCAACTTATAACGTACCTCGTTATTAATCTTCGAACATTGCGCAAATGTGATCACCGTAGATCTTCCAGTGCTGGCAATCGGACGGACACTGTGGATATCACGTTTTTCCCACGACCGAGCTTTAAGACATCCAAATCGCGTGATGAAAATGGTTTTGGAAAACCACCATAGGACACGCATCAAAAAGAGACTTATATCGTGTTCAAAAAGGTGAAATCTGCTTACCACTCAAGGGCAGCACGATATTGCTTGTTTCTACCACCGAAACCGCCTTCACTGTTCCTCATGGTTTCGTTCTTGACTCAGGGTTCCGGTTCTTATAATTTCGCTTCAATGTTTATTTGTCCTCCATTCTTTGTTTAAATACACAGTTTGTGCATTAACCCTGCATTATAACTGGATTATGTATTTATCAAATTCTTTCGACCATATATAAATATATATATATATATATATATATATATATATATATATATATATATATATATATATATATATATATATATGTAACCCCACTGTTCTTTTTCTTTTTGGTTCCGCCCTTTCTGCTTGGTTCCACATCTTCGGTTTTCATTTCACATTTGATTTATTAACGGCTTCATGCCTTTATTTAAGGTTCCTTCTTTTGATTTAACCTCGGATACATTTCTTTGTAACTTCCGCCTCTCACCATCACATACAAACCTTTCCATCATATAGACCATTTCACCTTTGCTTCTAAATCTTGTTCTGCAATGATCCGCTGTGTTCAATTCCTGTGCATGACAGTGCATTGGCAGTGCATGACTGTGCATGTCAGTGCATGGTTGTTTCACTGTTTCTCTGTATTCTCTGTATTCTGTAGCTTGTGCTTCCTTGCTTCTTCAAATGGCCCTGTCTCTGCTGAGCTGCTTCTTCAAATGACCCTTTTTACAGCTACTCGACCCTCTGAATTTCTTCAGATCTCTCTACATCTTTTCTGCCTCTTTTGCTATCTCTCTTTGCCTCTCTCTGCTTCTATGTTGCTCTCTTTGCCATCAATGACAACATTTCCAATAGTCTCCCCCTTTGGCATTGATGGAAATACACTTCCTCTGCTTGCCTTTTAGAAGACCCTTTTTTCTGTTGCTTGCTTTTCCTCCCCCTTTGACATCAATGGCAAAGGGTTGCACATTTCCTAATGTGCTTTCCACATTGTCTATAATATTTTGATCTTGAGGACCTGTTCCAAGCTCTGTTCACTTGCTCTGGTTCTTTAGTGACAATATTTGGTGACTGATCTCCCCCTGGAATGATGTTTTCTTTTCTGATCTCCCCCTGGAATGATGCTTTCTTTTCATGTCAGAGAGAAACATCTGCAGACACTACTCCTAGTTTGTCTCTTAGATATTCGAATGGTTCTTTAGCAAGGGGTTTTGTGAATATGTCTGCTATTTGTTCCTTTGTTGGTACATATTCCAGCTTTACTACTTTCTGTGGTACTTGTTCTCTGAGGAAGTGGTACTTTATTGGAATGTGCTTTGTTTTTTAATGAAGTACAATATTTTTTGATATACTTATTGCACTTGCACTGTCACATTTGATAGAAATAGGTTCATCAATGCTTACCTTCATGTATTGGAGAGTTTGTTTCATCCACATTACTTGTGTGCAACAAGCTGTTGCTGCTATGTATTCTGCTTCTGCTGTAGATAGAGAGATGGAAGTTTTCTTCTTGCTTAGCCACGCTACCAGAATTTTTCCCAAATAGAATGCTCCTCCACTTGTGCTTTTCCTATCATCCACACAGCTGGCCCAATCTGCATCTGTATAAGTTGTCAAAGTGAATCTCTTGCCTTTTGGATACCATAGCCCATAATGTGCAGTTCCTTGTAGATATCTGAATATTCGTTTGACTGCTAGTAAGTGATTTTGTTTTGGTGCTACTTGATATCTTGCCACAAGTCCTACTGCCAACATAATGTCTGGTCTAGAAGTTGTTAGGTATAGCAGAATTCCTATCATGGATCTGTAAAGTCTTTGATCTATATTTGCAGATCCATCATCAGCACATAGCTTGCATCCAGTGATCATGGGAGTTGACACAGGTTTGTAGTCTTCCATTTTGAACTTTTTCAACATTTCTCTTAATTATTTTTCTTGTGAGATGAATGTACCTGTGTTCTTTTGCTATATTTGAAGTCCTAAGTAGAAGGTGAGCTCTCCAATCATAGAAATCTCAAACTTTGATTTCATTTTTTCAGTAAATCCTTTTGCTAACTCATCTTTGTTGCTTCCAAACATGATGTCATATACATACACTACTACAATTAGTAGTTCATTTTCATTGGCCTTTATGTATAGATTGTTGTCTACTCCTCCTCTCTTAAAGCCTTGTTTTTGTAAGTGTTTGTCCAGCCTTGAGTACCATGCACGAGGAGCTTGTTTCAGCCCATATAGGGCTTTCTTTAATCTGCACACATAGTCTTGTTTATATGTTAATGAGAATCCTTTAGGTTGTTCCATGTGGACTTCTTCTTCTAGATCTCCATTCAGGAAGGCATATTTTACATCCATTTGATATACCTTGAAGTCATGGTAGCATGCAAAGGCCAAAAACATTCTGATAGCTTCCATTCTGGCTACAGGGGAAAATGTTTCATCATAATCAAGACCTTCAATTTGTGAATATCCCTTGCATACAAGTCTGACTTTATTTCTGATTACCTATCCTTGTTCATTCTTCTTATTCTTGAATACCCATTTTGAGCCTATGACATTTTTCCCTGTGGGCTCCCATGTATTATTCTTCTTAATCTGGTCTAGTTCTTCATTCATAGCTTTCACCCAATATTTTTCTTTACTGGCTTCTTCAAACTTCTTTGGTTCTATTTGAGATAACATAGCCAGGTATACTTCTTCTGCTTGTTTAGCTAGTTGTCTTCTTGTCTAGACTCCTACACTCTTGTCCCCAATGATTTGATCTTTTGGATGGTTCTCTTGAGTGTATCTTGAGGGACATTTTGAGTTTAACTTAGTATCTTATGTTGTCTTGCTTAGTTCATCATCATCTTGGTTTTCTTCTTCATGATCTTTTGGAGGATTGCTGCAACCTGTACTTATTGTCTTGTTTGGTAGTTCTTCATCAAATCTTACATCAATGCTTTCCAAAATTTTGCGAAGTATTTTGTTGTAGCATCTGTAACCCTTAATCTTGGATGCATATCCTAAAAATATTCCTTCATCTACTCTTGCATCAAACTTTCCCATATTTTCATCATTATTGTTTATGAAACATTTGCTTTCAAAGACTCTAAAGTGCTTGATTGATGTTGGTTTACCATGCCATAGTTCATAAGGAGTCTTGTCACTGTTTGGTCTTAAATGAGCTTTGTTAAGAATATGCACAGCTGTGTGTACTGCTTCTGCCCAGAAGGTTTGGGGAATGTTACTTTCTTGCATCATGGCTCTGGCAATCTGTTGCATAGACCTGTTTTGTCTCTCTGCCACTCGATTTTTTTGAGGTGTACCTGCAATTGTAAATTGTTGCTTTATCCCATGCTCATTGCATAGGTCTGCAAAGTCATAGTCTGTGAATTCACCTCCTCTGTCTAATCTGGTGCACTTTAGCTTGCATCCTGTTTGATTTTCTGCCAATGCCTTGAATATCTTGAATTTCTCAAGTGCTTCCGATTTATATTTTAGAAATGCAACCCATGTCATTCTGGAGAAATCATCTATTATCAGCATGAAATAGGATTCTCCACTTGGTGTTTTAGTTCTTGAAGGTCCACATAGGTCCATGTGTACAAGCTGAAGTGGCCTACTTGTTGATAGCTCATCTTTGGTCTTAAAGGATGTGTGGGTCTGTTTGCCCAATTGGCAAGATTTACATATGGTATTTGAAGGCTTCTTTATTGCTGGCATATCTCTGAATGCTTTCTTCTTGCTCAGACTGATGATATGGTCAAAGTTAAGGTGTCCCAATATTATATGCCATAACCATGAATCCTCAAGTTTTCTAAGGTGCCATGATTCATTCTCTTCTTTCACTATGTAGACATTACTCTCTGTTCAAACACCTTTGATCAGGGTCTTTCCTATGGTGCTTGATCTTACTTCACAGTCTTGTGCTCTAAAAAGAACTTCGCAGCCTTTATCACACATTTGACTGACACTCAGCAGATTTTCTTTCAGCCCATCCACAAATAGTACATCTTGGGCCTTTCCTCTGCCATTATCCAGACTGATTGAGCCTTTTCCTTTGATTTTACCTGCTTTATCATTGCCAAAATTAGTAACATTTCCAGATTTCTTGTCATCAAAGGTCATAAACTTGCTTCTATCTCCAGTCATATGCTTTGAGCAACCATTGTCCAAAAACCATTGGCTTTTCAGGTCTTGAGCTGTTAGAGCCAGGTCACATTTACTCACCTTATTTTTTCAGTGCATGCATCCTTTTGTTTGGTACCTTTTCTGTGATGATGGACCACATTCTCTAAGAGGACATTTGGAAGACATATGTCCAATTTTATGGCATACACAACATTTGATCATATTTTTAGTAGAATTATGAGTATGAGTAAACTCTCCATGATTCATAAACCTCCTTGAGGTTTTTAACATCAATCTTTGTCCATATGTTCTGCATTCTATGATTTTATGGCCAAATTCCTTACAGTAAAAATAGTATCCATAGAAATAATTTGCATACCTGGTGAAGGGTTGTCTTCTCCATTTGTTTTCTTGAGGTAATCTTTTCATAGTTTGCATCCTTTGCTGATTTGACTTAATTCTCCTTGTATGACAATATGCAGCAATATGTCCCAGTTTTTGGCAGGCATAATAGGTGGCATTTTTCATAGGGGGAGAAGAATCTCCTTTGATGGCTTCCAAATTTGACATATTCAGGAGTATATGAGCCTTTTTCAATTGACTATTTATTTATTTCATCTTTTGTCATTTAAGGTTCCTTCTAGTTTCTTTCTACTTCATTGCAAGCTTCTTCTTCTGTAGGGACCTTCTGAGCTGCTTTATTATCCTCATCTGCTTTTACAAAAATGATATTTTTGTTTCCCTTTTCTTTTTCTTTGCTTGATTCTCCTTCATATCCTATCCCAGTTTTTATTAGAGGAGATCTTTGAGCATCTAGAATTTCATTCAACTTATCAGAGCTTGTCATTTGAGAAGTATTTATTAACACTTTCCTTTGGGAGTTTTCTAATTTCTTCCTCAAGCATACTACTTCTTCTTCCAATTTCTCTTGTTCCTGAATTTTATCCTTAATTTGCTTAAGTAAAATGTCTTCTACCTTCTTGGCTTCTTCAAGCTCTACTTTCAACTGAATGAGGACTTCTGAATTTTGTTCTTCTCTTACATATTTGAGGAGAATGTCTTTCTGTTTTCTGCACTTTAGTTTGAGTCTGTCGATTTCCTCCAGGGCACTTCTTAGCTCCCCCTCAAGATCAACTTCACCTTCTTCCTCATCTTCTAGAAGGAATCCTTCAAGCTCTTCTATAGCCATCAACATGAATTCAAAGGTTCCTTCTTCACTTGAGGGTTCATCTGAGTCTTCAGATGCACTGTTGTCTTGTTGAGCATAGAAAGATTTTCTATTGATTCTCTTTCCTTTCTGCCAGTTCTTTGATATGGTTTTCTCTGATTCCTGAGTCTGATTCTTTGTTTTCTTATGAGGACACTTAGCAGCATAGTGTCCAACTCTTCCACAGTTAAAGCATTTAAATGGAAGTTTACCTTTATATTTACCTAATCCTCTATCCAATTTCCTGACAAATTTGGCCTCTTCTTCATCAAAGCAAGAGCATATATCTTCCTTTTCTTCTTTCTTCTTCTTTGTCTTAAAGGCTTCCTCCCTCACATTTGACTTCGTCTGTGGCAGTCTCATTTCGTAGGCTGTTAGATGTCCAAGTAACTGGTTCATGGTCAAGGTTTCCCAATCAACTATTTCTTCTATGGAAAAAAACTTGGGGTTAAAGCTGGATGGAAGAGATCTTAGAATATTTTGAACAATTACAGATTCTTTTATGGTTTCTCCTAGAGATTTCATGTTATTCACAATTTCTGCGACCCTTAAAAAGAGGCTACCAATGTCTTCATCATCATTCATTTTTATATTTTCAAACTGGGCTCTATAGACTTGAAGTTTGGTTGTCTTCACCTTTTTGTCTCCCTCATGGATGTTTTCTAGTGTATCCCACATTTCTTTGGCAGTCTTGCTGTGCATTACTTTGATAAATTCTGCCTCACACGGTCCATTTAAGATTGCATTCATGGCCTTTGCATTAGCTACAAAATCTTGTTTTGCTTATTTCTCTGATTCATTCGCCTTTGGGGCATATCCAAATTCCACAGCAGCCCAAAATTCTATTCCTAGAGACATTATGTATGCTCTCATTCTGATTTTCCAGAAGGCATAATTTGCACCGGTGAAAAAAGGGGCTTTATTGGTTGAGCACCCTTCTTGACTAGCCATCCTGGGGACCTAGGATCTCCTTTCAGTTGTTAAACTGATACAAAAGGAACCAGATCTAATACCAATTGTTAAACCCTTAGTTAAAATGAAAGGTGGGGGGGGGGGAGTGAATCAATTTAACACAATCATGAACTTTTAAACTGACCTTTAAACTTATTTACAACTTAATTTCATGATTAACTTTATATGTGAGCAATATTCATATGTGAATAGAAAGTATTAAGATAATGTGACAACAGACTTAATATGAGAGCAGTAAGTATTAAGCATATTGGATAAACCATATCAACACATAAACATCACATATAGAGACAACAGATATAAGTGGAAATCCATAAAGGGAGAAAACCACATCTTATTATTGTTTGATGCAAAGGAAATCTCCAACTCCCTCTCACCACTGATTTTCTGTAGGCACCAACCTACAGGAGGCTCCAACCTCAATTCTGCAAGCTACAACTTGCATGAAAGCTCCAAATCCCATAAATATTTTGCATGCACCAACCTATAGGAGGCTCCAACCTCAGTCAGCTACAACTGACATCTATCAAGCTACAACTTGATATGGAAGCTCCAACTTCCTCACTCTCTCAAAGGAAAATGCTTGCTGATTTACCTTGGATATCAGCTCTGTTCTGCACCTTCTTCACTACTATCCTCCAGCTTTCTTAGCTGTCTTAGATCATCTCTGACTTTTCATAACATCTCTTTTTCCTCCTCCTTCTTCTTATCTTCTCTACATCAATTCTGCATTCTCTAACATACCTATGCGTATCAATGTGATATTATTTATACAGTTTTCCTCATGACTGTTTGTATTCCATATGGAATTCGAAGTGAATAGCCCTGAATCTTTGCCTTCTGCCTTCTCATTTCTTTGTCCATCTCATTCAGAAAAATATAGCAATTTGTACAAATTTCAATATTATAGTGGGTTTTTTGTTTTCCTCCGGAGACTTGCCAATGCATCACAAACAATATAAAACCAATTAAAATATTTACATTCAATTACAATATGGATTTCAAATCAACCCATTCATTTTTCGGATCATCGTGTGTTTGTATTTTCTGCTGCTGTCTCTGTCTTTTTCCGTTTCTGTATGCTCTGCTGTTCACTGCAGTTGTGTAACTCCTGCATATCTAACTGCCGCAAATAACTCTCGGTGAAATAATAATAGATCCTTTTAATATAGAAAACACCCTTTCGGGCCCACTAGCCAAACTTTTCTTATTCCCCGATGCGATGGATCGCCTCTGAATACTTCCGATTGCGATTAATTCCCTTGCGATAGTTCCGATGCAATTAATCGCAATCGCAACTTTCAATGGTATGTTCTGATGTTCTGCTTTCACTTCAATGTGATTGATTCCCTTGCGATAGTTTCGATGCGATTAATCACAATCGCAACTTTCAATGGTATGTGCCACTGCTCTATTTTACTTCGATACGATGGTTCACTGTTCACATATATATGTATATATATATATATTGTTTCATATATATACTTGCCGCTTTATTTTCCTTTTACTCTTCAACTTTGGTTAAAAAACTTGGAGAAAAACATATATTAACCTTTTTCTTTGTATGGAGCCCACATTATAACTACACTCTGCCTCATTTATCTTTCCAATCGCAATCACAACATTCAGAGTACTCTTGTGCCTTTGGTCACTTGATTTTCGCCGATGCGATTCGTGAAGGTCTCACCATGTAATCAAGCAACTCACATCTCCACCATCCATCCTTCATCAAATCCGAAGGTTGACATTCAATCGCTCAATCGCAATCGCAATTTTCATTTTGTTCGTCTCTCTTTCTCCTTCGATGTGATGGTTCACTGCGGACCCCACTGCTTATATACAATGCTCTTTCTATCTGTCGATGCGATGAATTAAACAATGGTTATAAAACCATTGAAATACCTGATTACATAATGGTCTACAACATATTAACCAATACATGCTCTTGACATTGATATTTCACATCAACCATAATATATTAGCATATGGTATGTCCTCCATTCAATCGCTGAGAAACATTTTAATAAAGTCTCGACTTCGGATAACTTAATATGATGGCCCATAGTATATTTAAAAACATATATATATTTTGTTAACGTAAACCTTCGCCTCATTCATATTAAGGTATGATTGTGTTAATGCGTTTTCAATGGATAACAGATATTAAAGAGCCTTCAACCTTTTTGGTTTAAACCCCGACATATCAACATTACACTGAGTTCATGGTAAAACTGACTTTGATTAATCACAAGGACCAACGTATATTAGTTCTGGGCCCCATAGCATATTTCCTTACGTTAACCTTTATACATCACGCACCAACTATAATATATCAACATATATTACAACCTCCATACTAATATTATAATAAAACCCGCGCCCTTGGATTTAAACCAAACGATAACATATATAACCTTTGATTCTATCACAGTTTATTAACTTCTGGCTTCCAAATAAACCATTGCATCATATTACAAAGCATCTGGGCCCACAACAACTTATAATGTACCTCGTTATTAATCTTCGAACATCGCGCAAATGTGATCAATGTAGATCTTCCAGCACTGGCAATCGGACGGACACTGCAGATATTGCGTTTTTCCCACGACCAAGCTTTAACACATTCAAATCGCGCGATGAAAATGGTTTTGGAAGACCACCTTAGGACACATGTCAAACAGAGACTTATATCGCGTTCAAAAAGGTGAAATCTTCTTACCACTCAAGGGCAGCGCGATACTGCTTGTTTCTTCCATCGAAACCGCCTTTACTATTCCTCATGGTTTCGTTCTTGACTTAGTGTTCTGGTTCTTATAATTCCGCTTCAATGTTTATTTGTCCTCCATGCTTCGTTTAAATACACAGTTTGCGCATTAACCCTGCATTATAACTGGATTATATTTATGAAATTCTTTCGACCATATATATATATATATAACCCCACTGTTCTTTTGCTTTTCAGTTCCGCCCTTTTTGCATGGTTCCAAATCTTTGGTTTTCATTTCACATTTGATTTATTAACGGATTCATGCCTTTATTTAAGGTTCCTTCCTTTGATTTAACCTCGGATACATTTCTTTGTAACTTCCACCTCTCACCATCACATATAAACCGTTCCATCATATAGACCCTTTCACCTTTTCTTCTAAATCTTGTTCTACAATGATTCGTTGTGTTCAATTCCTGTGCATGACAATGCACTAGCAGTGCATGAATGTGCATGTCAATGCATGGTTGTTTCGTTATTTCTCTGTATTCTGCAGCTTTTGCTGCCCTGCTTCTTCAAATGGCCCTATCTCTGTTGAGCTGCTTCTTCAAATGACCCTTTTTACAGCTGCTCAACCCTCTGTAGCTCTTCAAATCTCTCTACATCTTTGCTGCCTCTTTTGCTATCTCTCTTTGCCTCTCTCTGCTTCTATGTTGCTCTCTTTTCCATCAATGAAAACATTTCCAACATGAGCTCCCTCTTGCACTGATGAATGAGAGGGTCAACACCTATCACGAAGAGGTCGTCCACATACAACACCAGAATGAGAGGCTTTTCTCTATCATCCTTGAAGTAAAGGTTTCGATTAGCATTACTATGACTGAAGCCCAACTTCATTAGGTAGCTATCTTTCCTCTCGTACCAAGCTCTGGGTGCTTGCTTCAACCCATAGAGGGATTTCTTCAACCTGTAGACATGGGTGTCCCGATCCTGGACTTCGAACCCCAAATGTTGCTCCACATACACCTCTTCCTTTATCGCACCATGCACAAATGTGATATTCACATCCATCTGATGAAGACTCCATCCTTACATAGCAGCAAGAGATATGATAGATTGGATGGTGGTATATCAAGTCATAGGTGCAAATATGTCATCATAGTTATGCCTTCCTTTTGAGAGAAGCCACGGGAAATGAATCTTGCCTTGAACTTTTCAACACTTCCATCATATCCATGCTTGATCTTGTAGAGCCATTTCGAGGTGACAACTGCTTTTTCCTCCAGTCTTGGAACCAAATCCCATACATCATTCTTCATTATGGACTCATAATCTTCATGCATAGCATCCTACTAGAATTGATGCTTTATGAATTCCTCAAAAGATCCAAGCTCAGATTGTACAATAGTACTCATGGCTACTAAATACCCTTGGTGTCTATTTGGCTGCTTGCTTTCACGAAATGTACCCCTTGGGGCCATATGTCCCTATGCATCATCAAGAGTGTCCTTGAGCCATGGTGGTCTCTTCCCCAATGAAGGAAGTGGATCAATTGGGTCCATTGGTCCTTCAGCATCAGGCATCGTCTCCTCCATTGGTTCTTCTTGATTTCTAGGCCTTGCTTCATGATCTTACTTAGATATCAGAATATTGACAACTTTCCTCAGGGAAGCATCTTCGCCAAATGGGACATCGTGGAATATCTCCAATTCCCTTTGACCAGGCACATAGACTCTATGGGCCTTCGAATTTTTGTTGTAGCCCACAAACATTCCCTTCTTCCTAGAAGCATCCAACTTTATCCTCTTCTCTTTCAGCACATGAAAGTAAGCAGGACATCCAAAAACTATAAAATGTGAGACGTCAAGTTTCTTACCAGTGAAAACCTCCTCGGGAGTTTTGGAGTCCAGAGTGGAATGTGGACATCAGTTTTGTATGTACACAGCAGTGTTTGTAGCTTCTCCCCACATAAACTTCAGTAGACTTTGGTAACACAGCACGGCACGGGAAACTTCCACAATGGTTCTATTCTTTCATTCAACAACACCATTTTGCTCAAGATTATAGATAGTTGCGGTCTCCTTCTTGATGCCAGCTTCTCTACAAAATTTCTTGAACTCGTTCGTCTCATATTCAGTGCCATTATTGGTCCTCAATATCTTGATCTTCTTCCCTATCAGATTTTCCACCAAGGCTTTGAAGGTATGGAACCACATGGAAGCCTCAACCTTATTCTTCAAGAAGTATATCCAGGTTTTGCAAGAGAAGTCATCTATGAACGTCATATAATAAGAAAATCATCCTAAGGATGTCACGGTCAGCATCCCAAACAGATCAGAATGTATAAATTGCAAGACATCAGATGTCTTTGTGACACTTGAGGGGAAAGTTCCCCTTGTATGTTTTCCTTTGGCACAACCCTGACATACACCTTCATGAATATTTGAAAACTCGGGCATCCCTGTCACCACCTTCCTTGCTTTGGGAAGGGTGTTGTAGTGAAGGTGTCCAAACCTTTGGTGCCATAGTTCTGTTTGTTGGATAGTATCACATGTCATTGCTCCCAATGAACTTCCTCCAACCTAGTAGAGTGTATCAACTCCAAACCCAATCGTGATAGCTTCCTTGAATATATTCTTCCAGATGCGCACCTTCCCATCAATGAATGCTACATGGAAACCTTTGTCCTCCATGGACGATATATACACAAGGGTCTTCTTCAAATTAGGTACATAGAGTACATCCTGCAAGCGGAGGACTTGACCTTGAGACAATTGGAGGGTCACAGTCCCTATCCCTTTCAGGAGATATGTGGCATTATCTCCAAGGATAATTTCCAGATTAGTATCCTTCTCAACCATATCAGAAAGTGCTTCCTTTAACCTAGTGATGTGCCTCAAGGCACCACTATCTATCAACCAGACATCCATAGTGTCAGGTGGAGATGCAGCAGAGAGGGCAGATACAAGAATGAATTCATTTCTTTTATCAACAACATTTGATTCCTCATACCTGGGATTCCTTGACCTTTTGAAAGGTTGACCATTTTCGCCAGAGGGAGCCTTCCTCTTTCCCTTGATCTTGTTGTTCCTTTGATTTCCATTCCTCTGGTTGTTGTTATTGTCATCATCATTGGGAGAATCCTTCTTGAAAGGGAATTCTCTAGCATAGTGACCTGGCCTATGAAAAGTGTAACACTTGCCCTTCTCTCCTTGGGCCCCTGCTCTTCCTTTGTTCTTTGGACCACCAAAGTTCTTCTTTCTAGAATGAGCAACGTAGGCCATATTTCCTTCATTTTCATACTCCTTCATTCTTGTATGTTCTTGTACACATCTCGATAGTACTTTGTCAAAGTCAGGTATCACATTGTTATTGAGAATGGTAGTGTTGAACACATTCCATTCGGATGAGAGCCCTCCAAGTGTGGTGAGTACCATTTATCGATCAGCTATTGTCTCCCCAATAGCCAGGAGATTGTTCCTGATCTCGGTCAGCTTCAAAAAATATGATTGAATAGACTCATACCTTCATTTCTTCAGATTCTTCAATTGATTCTTGAATAATAGGACTTGATTCGCATTGTTGGCCTTGAACATGTGGACTAATTTATCATACATCTCTTTGGATGTGCCTAGCTTACAGATGTAGGCAACCAGACTCTTGTGAATTGAGTCCCTGATCATCAACTTTTCTTTGATCTCCCCCTTCTTATACTTTGTTTTTGCAGCAACGCTTGTAGTGGATGGAGTCTCTTGGATTTTACCCTGCACATAGTCCATGACATCTTGGTCTTCCAAGTTAAGATCCAATGTCATTTTCCAAGCATGGAATTCATCCTTCCTAGTCATTTTTCATCAACCTTAAAGCCATTGTAGTTTGAGGAACCCATCCTCTTCTTCGATGATTGCTACAAATTAGGGATTTGTCTTCACCTCAGCTCTGATACCATGTAAATTTTTGTAGATGTTCTATGCTTGATGCAACTTTAATTTTTATTCAATATCAGACAACAATAATATAAATAATAAATTAAAATGTCGATAGAACATACTAGTAGATTGACATAAAACAAACTAGAAATATATAAGTGTGTTGGCGCGTTATGGCGGTCAACAAGAGGCTTCAACCAGAAAAGTCTCAATGTGGTCATCCAACCAGCAATGTCACACAACCCTCTAGTACAACCAAACATTTAACTCAAAAGTCAACCCAAAAAGTAAATGTTGTTAGTCAACAATCAATGCAAACAACAGCAACAACTAGGTCAACACAGAAGAGACAAATTCAACATTTTGCCTCGAGAATAGTGCCAGAAAATGTGGATTAGAAAAATCAAAATTTTGGGAGAGTTTAAGGTCCTTTTTCCCTTGCGTTGACCAAAGTCAATGCTGGTCAAATTTTGTTGTAGAAACCCTAGACTGAAATCAGAAATGTGCTGCTGCTGGAATTTTCCCATGTGTGGAGAGAAGAGCCACCAAGGTCATCAAACCAATCAGATGAGGAGAGAGAAATGTGTGAGAATGAGATGAGTGAAAATTTCCTCCAACATTGACCAATATATATCCATCAGTGAGGGTGTGTGACACAACTGCTGGGGCACAAAACCTTAAGGTTGACCTGCACATATCTTGAAAAAATTCAAAATAAATGTTCTTCTCATCCGATCAAGATGATATTCAGATCGATATTGCACCTCTTCGAAAGAGGAATCCAATAAAAATATTAGTATCTTCATCTGAGCATCACAACATGGAGTTTGGACCTAGTTGTCCAAAATTAACAATGCTTCATAATTGCATGTGATAATGTCTCTAAGCTCTAAAGGGGGTTAACCAAGTACCCTATTAGGTGGTTTCGAACTTTAAAGGGGATATTATATCTAAGGTACATCCTTCAAAGGATGGTGGAATATGATAAAGAGATCAATGGAGTAGGGAATGAAGGGGAAACCCTGAGCCACATGTAGGTTATAAGGGTATCTAGTAAAGGGAAGCCCAAACTTGGGTATACAATGTATAGGAAGGAGAAATCGTGGTGCATGAGATAACCCGACCTTGATGTTTCCGCCTTTCTTTATATGCCTTTTTCCTTTTATGATTTTTATTTTATTAACTTCTCGGGGCTCAAAGGATAAGAGCATGATGTGTAAGGTATAACATTGGATACCCATTTTAATGTATGTCGGTTCATTTCCCACCAAGAGTTGGGAAACTCATGGGTTCCTACATGATAAAGGAGGCTCATCTATGGCTTATAGGAACAAGGGTGATGACCATGGGGATGAGGTAGAGCTCATGTATTTAGATTTTTCCCAAGTGATAAATGTGTTTGTCCCGACCATATTTTTCATTTTTTGGTACATTTTCCGATTTAATGTGGCCAATTATGCTTTTAGTCTTTATTTTTAGTTGCATCAACCTCCGGGGAATCGTTTCAGGCCTGACCCAAGGTGTGGGCAAGGGGAATAGAAGGCTAACCCTGTGTCGACCCAGTGGACTCATGTGGACTCATGTGGGAAAGATTATGGATGGGGTTATAATAAATGGAAGGGGAGTGATATATGTGGATGGGGAAGTGGGATCATGCAACTAAAATTAGGTTTTCCCATCTAGTACCACCCCAAAACCCAAAGGTCATTAAAAGAGATCCCATGGGACTAAGATCCAAGGGAAACATTCAAAATAGGTTTAGGGGAAAAAAATAGACCTAATCCACTCTTTCTGCCAAATCCCCCCATTAATCCATGCCCATAAGTGTCCATTGTAAGAAAACTACAATATTCAATTACCAAATGACAAGGAATACCTATAGGTTTGGGAGGCCCACCTTCAAACATACAATCATGACAGATGGGTGAGGGACCACATGGTTGGCTCAGGTGGGAGAGAAATAACACAACGAGCTATTTGGTGGTTGCAAGGGGCTGCTGGTTTTTGGTTGAGGACCATTTTGGAGAAAATTTTCTCATAGGAATATCACCCACAAAATGGTAGGTAACAAGTCTTTCAAGTTTCATTGATTTCACATTTCTCATATTTCCAATTGGGTTTCCCTCCCAGGACTTATATTATTATTTTCTTTTATCTAAAAATTTATTAGTAAATTTATTAATAAAAAAAATTACAATAGAAAATTGAATTTTGTTATTTTTATTACTTTTAACTTCTTACAGATACTACATCTCCCCTACACTCAACTCTATATTACTTCTAAACCTTTATTATTATTTCATTTACCCAACATTTAAATGTTTACAAATCCGTTATGTCTTACAAATTGAACATATTAATATAAATCCAACATATTGAGTTGACAAGTAAAAATGTTTACATAATTTCTTACAATACACTTACATATCTCCCCTATATTGGGTTGTAGAGCGCCTCTCGATGAAATCACTAAAATTTAAGCCTATTAGCATTAGACCCTAACCAAGTTTCATAAACATGTCCATATAAAATGATGTCTCACCTCTTATTAAATAAATACGACATATACCCAAATTAGGGTTTATCAACAGAACACATAAATGCATATAAAAAAATACACAAATGCATAAACACATACAATTGCTGAGAACCTTGAAACTAGGGTTTCCACATGAATTTAATAATCAGTATGGAACCTAAAATAGAAAACTTATATTGCCGAAAAAATCCAACTGGTTGTAGGCTCTCCAAGTTCCACTCAACCATAGACATCATGGTTCATCAATCTCAACCACGGGCCACCCCCGAGCCAAGGTTGTAACTCCACAGGTAATGGTAAACCAATAATATTAGCATATAAAAGGCCAAGGCACCAATCCAATAGTCATGACTCCAACTACCATGGTATGCTTCCTTGAACTTGTGCCCAAGTGGCACACCCTTATTCAAACCTTGTCGGTTCCTTTGTGGTGCCCACTTTCCAGGGTGCCTTACGACCAAATAGTAACTTCTCAACACAAGACTTCAAATGACTCTTGCTTCTTCCAGGGATTCCAAGCATCCTTCTATGCCTTAAACCAAAACAACTCCTAGCGAGTCTAAAATCCAAGCTTAGGGCTCACCAACTAGATTCCCAAAACCAAAATCACCAGAACCATATCTGTCCATCATAATCATCATATTCATAATAATAAATATCATAATCATAATGAATCCATCTCTTTTCTAGGAAAACATATAATTTTCATCACTATATGGCCTCTCTCTTCCACGTGGCACACACTAAAGCCATGCAGGCACTAGGTTCCCTTTTCACCAACACCTGTCACTAGATACTTTTTTTTCCTGTCACCATGGAGTAAAATTCCCCCCTATACTCTTTATTGTGGAGTGGGCTCCACAACCAGCCTATTTTATATTATTTTTAACAATATGTACATTAGTTACATCATATTTATAGTCTTGGCCCTCCTACCACTTGACCAAAACCAACATATATTTCTAGGTGTGCTAGCCCCAAAACATATATATGCATGGGAAAAAAGGCCTCATAATGTAACTTCAGTTCACTTACCTAAAATTTATGTACATTCAGATCACCAAACTAAATAACAATGTAAATATCAAAAACTAGAAGGGCTATTACATGCAATATGAATTGTTTACATTGGATTTAATTACTTTTTTATTATAAAACATGTTAGAGTGACTTGATTTGGTGCTAAACATTTTGGATGTGTTTAATGAACTTTATTGCTTCATCCATCTCATTCCACATTGATGCAAAGTGTTTATGATCAATGACCCTAAATAGTTTTGCTAATTAATTGTTTAAGTTGAAACCCATAACAAACATCAATGGGATTATGTTGCATTGACCTTTCTTGTGACTAAATTGTATGGATCCTAGATTTTCATCCTAGGTTGCACATGTGTTCGGTCAAGAATATATTTGTTGATTGTGAAAAGTTAATGATGCATTTGGCCTTGTATCCAACATACTCCAAAGGGTCTTCTAGAAATTGTTAATGATTTTTGGATTGTGCTTTGTGCCAATGCATGTTAGAAATATAAATTGACACATACAATAGAAAAGAAGAATTTTCTTGTATGTCGTGTTGAATTTGTTTTCTTGCATGGCATAGGGATTTGCATCTTCATAACCTTGTGATCAATAACAAAAATAACATCAATATTATGGTGCATCGTTGGTAGGATTGTTTGAACTTATCCATGTATACAAACTCTCATGGATTATTGAAATTTGCAACAAGAAGAGGCTTCTAATTTAATTTTCCCTTAATTAAATTAGAAGGAAATTTCAATTCCACATCACATGAAAACTTGTACAAGTTAATTGAGTCAGGAAGACTTAGTTACCTTAGTCAATTTGATTTGGGGGTCAAACTGGAGACATGTAGAGTTCACTCTAAGTTTTGGGGGATCCCATTGCAATTTATTTTGAGTTATAATTGTTTAACTTGATTGTTTGATTTAAAATCAGTTTAACTATTTCTAACTGATAGATGAGATAGTGAGAGGTCTAGTGAATTAAATATGATTTAATTCACATGTAGTGATCAATCGGATAATTGATAATTAATTATAAATAGTTTTTGCATGTCAGTTACAAGGAAGACCCAGTTGAGATTGGAGGTAAAGGGAGGTATACTATCAGTTGAATAATTAGAAATTTGTACCAGTCATGCATGAGGTCAGCATGACACCTTAGATGAACTGCGCAATCAATTCTTTGGAATTTCCTAATTAATAGGGGATCAATTCCCTCAGGAATGCATAAGCGAGGATGATCAACCCATAGGCAAGAAATTGGTTAAGTATTGGACCAAACTTGCTTGGATTAGTGTGAGACAGTCAAAGATAGTGTAGAGAGCTCTCAAGCTTGAGAGAAGCATTGTATTGTTTCATATTATTAATTTAATGCAATATAAAAATAATAGGGTTTTTAGACGAGGCTTTCCCTAGATACATCTTTGTGTTGTGTGATTGAAATTCTTTCTATTTCTTATTCGTGTGATTGTGCGATCATAATTGGTTTCCGCAATTTGTAGAATAGATTCAAGTATTTTGTTTTAGCATATTACAATATTAGTTGAATCTATGTGGATTGTATACATGGTATCAGATTAAGAATCACTACATAAGAGAATAATATGAGTTTTTTTTTAGGAGGTGAATCAAATTCACAGATTTATTCTTCAGGACCATAAGTAAATCAAGATGTCTTTCTGTGGATTGAGACTCGAATATTCCCTTGAGGGTAGTTCAAATTACATAACTTGGAAGGACATGATGGAGGAAGTGCTGGAGGAAAACAGAATGAAGGAATTCATAGACAATGATATTCCCAGGCCCGCAACAGTAGATGCTCAAAATCTTGATGCATGGAAGAAGAATGTAGCAAAGGCAAGAAGGATTCTGTTAGAAGGAGTTCAAGATCATATTGTCTCGAAAATACATGGAAAGGAAACTCCATATGCTATGTGGAAGGTCTTAACATATTTGTTTCAGAATAGTAGCGAACACGGGAAGCTGGCACTGAAGGGAAAGCTCAAAAAGATCAAGATGGAGAATGGAGAAACGATACAAAAATACTTGATGAAGTTCACTCAATGTCAAGATGAGCTTGGAAGTGTTGTCATGACCGTTTTCGAGGATGATTGGGTGAGACTAGTACTTATAGGCATTACTAAGCACTGGCACAACTACTAGGATTTAGTGAATGGGAGGGAGAAGCTACTAGAGTGGGAGAGATTTTGGTCTAACCTTGTACAAAAAGAGATTCAATGGAACACCAGAGATGGATCCTCATCAAAGAATGATGATGAGGAGAAATATGCCTTGGATGGAAAGGCAAAGAAAGGGAAAGGGAAGGCATCCCAATCCAAATCAGATTATGGTCAGGCAGGAAAGAAGAGAGACTTCTCAATATAAAACGTTTTCATTGTCATGAGCTTGGACACTATTCTACAAAGTGTCCACACAAGAAGACTAACAAGAAGCCCTTAGGAGGAGTGGAAAGTGAAGCACTTGCTTCATAGTTCGAGTTGGATTTCACCCTCATTGCATGCATGGTGTCATCGATGATGCGTTCAGCGTGATACTTAGATAGTGGAGCTTCATTCCATATGACCAAAAACAAATAATTCTTCCGCAACTTGGAGGAGAAGGATCTCGAGATGCACATCAAGATGGGAGATGACTAGAGGTATACCACAACCGATATAGGTACAGTTACCTTTCATAGGAAGTTTGGTACTTCTCTCACCTTAAAATATGTCATGTATGTTCCTGATTTAAAGAAGAATTTAGTTTTAGTTGCTATGTTGGAAGACCGTGGCTATGATGTGATATTTAACAAAGGAAAGATGTTCCTTCGTCACAAATCCATGGGACAAGTGAAGACAATTGGGGATCGAGTAAAGAACCTCTATAAATTGGATGTAGATTTTTATGCTACCTTAAGCACAAAAGTAGAGAAGGTGCAGATCCGAGACATCCGTGAGTTATGGCACATAATATTTTTTCATCTACACCGTGGTGCTTAGAATATAATGCAACAGATTTCTACAGGACTTCCCAAGGGTGCACTAGAGCATTGAGATACATGCAAAGGATGTACATTGGGGAAGTACACCAAAGCCACATTTCACGATAAGGAAAGCCAACCAAAGGAAATCCTTTAGATATTTCATTCAAATGTGTGTGGACCATTCTTGATAGCCTCCACAACAAAAAATAGGTATTATGTCATTTTTGTAGATGATTTTTCACACAAGTGTTGGATATTATTTATGCAAAAGAAAGATTAGACGTTCTCAAAGTTTTGTGAGTTCAAAGTGCTTGTAGAGAAAGACACAAGGAATAAGGTGAAGGCTATCATAAGAGAAAATGGTGAATAATATGTCTCAAATTAATTCAAGAACTTTTGTGCTTCAGAATTAATTCGGCGGGAATTGATAACACCTCATAACCCATAACAGAATGGGGTTGTAGAAAGGAAGAACAAAACTATTATGGGGGCATCACGAGAGATGTTGCATGATTAGGGCCTACCATTACATATGTGGGCTTAAGCATGCAGCACAACAATATTTTTCCAAAACAAAAGTCCTCATCAGATACTTGGGTTGAGTACACCAGAGGAACCTTTTTTAGGTAAGAAACCAGATGTGGCACACTTTAAAATTTCTGGTTCTTTAATTTATTTCCATGTAACCAAAGAAGTCAGGAATAAGCTAGAGGAAACAACTGCGTTGGGAATATTTGTGGGGTACACCGACACACCTCACAACTATTAGATGTACTTGCCATCACACAGGATGACAATGGTCAACAGAGATGTGAAATTTGATGAAGAGAAGGCCATGTGAATTTCCCTGTTGGCTTGAGCGGTCTTGACCTAGGTTCATAGGTTAAGGTTTGCCAACAAACCCCTATACTATTGGCCCTTTCGGCAATGACCTACTTGCGTAGGCCAAAGTCTCACCCAAAGTAGTATGGGAGGGTGTTGGAACCAGGTTTCTGCACCCAGAGAGAGAGAGTAGGTAAGTGAGGCAGATCCATGTTCACAACCTCTCGAATTCACACATAACAGGTTTATTTGTAGGTTCTTTAACAGTATGATCCATAATTAATCATGACAGAGCTATTACAATGCACTGATCTAGTCAGTACCTTCGCATCCACGTGCGTATCAAAAATTACCAACACATAATATCATAAACGCATCTATAGCAGATCACAGATATACTTTATACCATAACATTCATATATACACAACATAAACAGATAGCAAAAATGTATTCGTAGCACTAAACAGATTCCAAATATTTGCATCAACCGTAACATAATAGATCCTAATAACACAGAGATATTTCAACTATATCTGCATATATTAGCATCCAAAAACCCAGTTACAACCCAAAACAGAGCCTGCACACACAGCCAACAGGGTCCGCACAAAGCAGGACTGAGGATCTCTGTCGACACAGCCACCAGGAGTCCTTACCCAAAGCAACCCAAAACAGAGCTAATAGTTTGCACGTAGCTTCAGTCCCAATTCATGCCTACCTCTAGACTCGAACTATTCATCTATTTATATCGATATAGCCTACGCTATCCTGTGGTCCGCAAACCGTGGGTTTCAGACTCTAGGTCTACCCTTTGACCCATTATAATGCGTTCGAGGCTTTGACCCACCCCAAAACCCCTGCGTTAGAATACTTAATACAAAAATATACAAACAATACAAAATTCACAGCTTAGGGAGCCCCATTCCAACAGGCCCCCAACAAAATCTTGTGACTTGTCCCAAGTCACTGTGGCCATGGGTTCTCCATCTTCACCTGCAACTGCTTGATCACATCCACGAGTGGGGGTAGCACTCCTTCACTTTGCGCAGCCACATTCTGAGAAATCTCCACCAATTTTTGCAATGTGGGACCCTTTGTAGCAGAATTGACACTTTCCAAAGTTTGGTTCAGCTACTTTACTACGATATCAACATCCTAGGATAACTTGAGGGCCTCATCGTCCCATGGCTTGAGGTGATCACTCAAAGCCTTCTTCCTCTGTCAGAGAGCTTCCATTTCGTCCTTGATCGCATGACTGGTTCCCAGTCGGGCCAATTGTTGAGTAGGGGCCAGAGTGGTCAGTGTAGCCTCCATTTGTTCAAACTCTTCTTCTTTCTGGCATAGCGCTTGGTTGATTTTGCACAGGAGAGGGTTGCGTTGCACCTTGGTCCACAACTGCATAGTTGTTTCCAAAAAATTTGCACCTTGAGTGATTTTACATGTAATAACATTTGTAGCCTCTATAACCAGCACAGCTCGCTGGGCCCTTACTTCTGGTGGTGTTTCTGGCTACAACTTGGCCTATAATTCTGCAATCTGCTATTCCATCTGCATCTTGACTTCTTGAATCTTAGTCCTGGAGGCTTTTAGTTTAGCAACCAATCCCTCAAACTTGGCATAGGGGTGGCAGTATCCGGGATATCTTCTGTGACATCACATAGAGCCTACTAATTAGTTGCTCCAGCTCTGTCTACTACGCGGTAGCGAGGGTACATGTAGCTTGGGCTTGAGACACTTCGATGGTTTTCTCCTCAATTTTTGCTCAGCTGTGCTGAGCTACTGGTGCACTTACTAGTCTCTATGTTGAATCTCGTCGAACAGGGATGCATGAAGGATTCGTAGTGGTTCATGTGGTAGGATGGCGAGATCCAATTGTACTTCTGTGCAGGCTTGGACTTACACTCCTAATTCGTGTGGACTCAGTATGAGGGTTGCGCCTGGTAGAGGGTAGAGGCGACTTTACGACGTACTGATGACTGTGCTGCTCATTGTCAGGGTCGATCTAGCCTGAATCATACTAGTCTGCAAGGTATCAGCTTTGATCTGCAGAGCCCAGAGCTCAGTCTAGAGTGTCTCAACTGCGGCTTTCTATTGTTCCTCCAGAGCCAACCATTTGTCTTCTGCAGCCAGGGTGGCAGCATCTACGATCTTCTCTAGGTCATCCTCTATTAGCGTAACTCTGGTGTCACGTCCGGGCCGTTGAACGCATTTCTTCATTCATGGCCTTTTAGCAGGGTCACCAGTTCGCTTTTTTCCTTGAGTGGAGTCAGGGCCTCCTGCCTCTAGTCCTTCTGCACCCAGATCCTACAGTGAATCCTTTTGCAATATTGTTCCCGCGCCCATCCCCGTACTTTTCCCCTGTCCTCCAGTTTCTTTGGTTATGTCGGGCGGGGTAACCTTTGTGGTGCTAGTCCCTGCAATGTCCTTCGCACTTGATTTGAAGCCCAGCTTCCAGTGTGGAGGCCAAGTCGCAATTAGGCGGGCAATGTCCTCACAGCAACCATGTATGGAAGTGAGACTCACGCGGGATCCTTGCGGTCTCTGATCTGTACGTTATGCATGGTAACTTGAAATGCCATGATGCTTTTGTATTTATCATAAAAGGCTGGCGAAAAGCACGACCAAGAATTGATTGCTGCTGCGAGCCTGATCTGAAACAAGACCTAGAAGACTTGATTGTCCTCATCGCGTTGCGCATCCTTTGAGTCATAAAATTTAGCATATCTCTCTCCATAACACATATCAGGGGTGAGGTCCAGGAGGACAGAGTCCTCAGGGGCTTCCCATGAAACCAATGCGTTGAGAAGTAGCAGTCAGGAGTAGCAGAATGCTCATCCCTGATCCTGGGATTCGCGGATATTCGCCAGAAATTTGTTGCATAGGTACTGGGACCAATTGAAGTAGAGCCCCTTTTCGCATCGGCCTGCCAGCTGAATTACGTATGCAGGGATGGTGGCAGCCTGGAATTTCTACATCATCTTGCATGCTAGCAACAAGGTACCCATCTGCGTACCGGGGCCATTGATGATGTTGATCATAAACCCCCGAGTGTTCCACTCCACATGGTAATCCTCGCGCACCTTTTTAGTGATCTGGTGCTCGTACTTTTTTTCGATGTTCAGCATAGGGTTGGGCCCCTCCATGGGGAGACTAGTAATCTGGTGAATAAGCGCAACATCGATGGGGATTAGATCATGGATCCATAAGCAGCCATCATGGACCAGGGCAAGCAGCTAGTGCACAAGTCAGTCTGTGACATTGTAGTGACCGAAGTGGGGCTTTTGCAGCAAATTTATAGCCTAAAACCAACTAATCCACACACCCATGGAATGGGGACTATCTTGATCTCGTCATCTTCCAATACCCTTTCGAGATAGAGTTCTAGTGCCAATTCAGGGAAGGCCTCCAAACTGGCCAGGTCATGATCATTGAATTTCACCTCGTGGAGCTTGCCAAAGGGTTCTCTAATGACATGGACCTCACCCGGAGTTAGTGGCATCTACAGATAGGTGTGCAGGCAATCCAGATTCTTCAGTGTGCGTGTCGAGGGACTATGGGGTTGAACAAAGGGTGGTAGCCAATTGATTGGTTCGGCTATCTGGGCCTCTTCCTAAGCAGATAAAGGTCTCTTTACTGGGCTAGGCGAATGTTCCTGGGGCACCGTCTATGGGGACTTCACATTTCGAGGAGAGGCGTGGGGCTTTACCCCAGCCCATTTCATGGGTTTCCTCGACCCTTGCGCTTTTTCTTTCCCCTTCTTCTTGCCCTTGCTTGGCATAGAAATAACCTCTTCAACTTCGGAGTGGACTTCTAGTAATTCCTCAGATTCTTGTTCTGTCAAGGTCACGGGCTGGGAAGACTCAGCGGGATTAGTTGCAGTCATTCTGGCATGAAAAATGAACTCTGGGTGGCTACTATCTGAGGGGGAAGCATGCTCAGACATGAACAAGGCACAATAATCACAAACTCGCACAGAACACCAACTGCTCAAGATACACGGAACCCTTTTCTAAGCTATCCTTTTGCTTTTATAGCCCTGGAGATCAACCAACGTTTGGGTGAAATTGATTCGGAACTTACCATCAAGTAAATGGTAAAAAATATTTGAAAATCACCTCGTTAATTGCTAGCCGCCCGCTCCTTTCAATGGTAAAATTTTCTTTTTACCCAGTTTTACTGTTCCAACAGCTATTTTTCACACCTCTTGTGTGCCCAACACACCCCTGCACTCCCAGCATACCTCCTGCGCTTCAAGCACACCTCTGCGCTCCCAGCGCACCTCTCTGGGCCTCCAAACTTGCGATCGATTCCTGTGAATACCACAATTCTACTTGCAATTGTTTTCTTATGTGCGCGTATTCCACCCCATACAGCTACTCTAGCCATATAGTCATTTGATTTGATATGGTTTGAGCCAGCTGTCATTGACATATCCTGGTACCATATCGCCGCGCGGGGTAGCTAACCGAACAACTTTGCCATCCATGATTTATTTTACTGTATAAGGACCTAGATAGTGCTGATGGAACTTCCCTGGGTGTTTGCAAACTAGATGTCGTACAACAGGACCAATTCACCCTCCGCAAATGTCTTTTTCCGAATATGTTGATCATGCCATGCCTTATCTCGAGCCTTCTGAACCTGCTGGTGGAAATTAGCAGTGAAACGATATTCCTCCAACGCCACAACCTGCGCTAAACGCTCTTCCATGTTATCAGGCTCTGCCATGTGTGTAAAGGTTGTGATGTGCAGGCTAGGAACAATATACTCCATGGGCATAATGGCCTCCTTGCCATAGACCATCCTAAATGGTGTCTTTCTTTTCAGTTTCTTGCATGTGGTGCGATAGGCCCAAAGGACCGACGAAACAAGCACGTCCCAGTCATTGCAATCAGAATTGCATACCTTAGTCAGTGCTTTCTCCAAGATTTTGTTAAAAGCTTCGACAACTCCATTTGTCTGTGGATGATATGGGGTGCTTTTCGCATGGTGGATCCAAAATTCTTCAGTCAAAGCCTCGATTGTTGCATTAACAAAATGCGTATCTCTATCGCTCATCAAGATCTTTGGGCAACCAAACCTAGTTAGAATATGTTCAAAAATGAAGTGCACAGTGGTATCTACAGTGCAATCCTTCACAACTTGTGCTTCAGCCCATCGAGTCACATAATCAGTCGCGTTGATGATGTAGTGTGCACCTGTATTCTTTCTTGGCGGTTTGATGGGTCCAACAAAGTCTATGGCCCATTTGTCGAATGCTTGTAGGGTCATCTACAACTGTAAAGGCATTTCATCCCTGCGCAATGGTCATCTTGTCCTTTGGCAAGTGTCACAATTAGCTCTGCAATAATTATGAGAGTCACTATGAAGTGTGGGCCACCATATCCCGACTCTTAGGATCTTTTGCGTTGTCGCCTTTCCTGCGTAGTGACCTCTTGCTACACCCCCGTGTGCTTCTGCTAAGATGGCATGCCGCTCATGCTCCAAGACGTATCTTTGTAACACTTCGTCAGCTCCCGGCTTATACAGGTGACCTGCAATAATGGTAAAATCTGTTTCGTGGGTTACCAACTCTTTCTTTTGTTGTATTGAATACTCTATAGGTGTCGTTCCCGTAGTCAAGAAGTGAATGATGTAGGTGAAGTGCGAATCCACTACCTTAATAACGAACAGGTGCACATCTAGCAGTCCTTCCTCTAGGTTGGCTGGTTCTTCACCATTTTCGATCCGGGATAGGTGATCTAGCCCAACATTCAACTTTCTTGGCTTTACGATGATCTCAAAGTCATATTCTTGAAATAGCAGAATCCATTAGCATATGCCCCCCCCTAACACAGGCTTATTCACTAGGTACTTCAAAACTAAGTGATCGGTGAACATCTTGAAATTCCCACCCAATAAGTAATGTCGATATTTCTGTAGGGCGTACACCATTGCTAACCCTTCGCGCTTAGTAGTGGAGTAGTTATGCTCCGCACAAGAGAGCTTCCTACTGGAAAATGCAACTGGATGGTTAATGTCCCCCTCCCCTGGCTACGTAAGGACAACTCCTAGGGCGATCCCTGAAGCATTGACATGGACATGAAACACCTTTGCCCAATTAGGAAATATAAGGATAGGCGCAGAGACCATCTTCTTCTTGAGTAACTCAAAACTTTTCTGACACTCGTCATCCCAATAGAATGATATCTCCTTTTTCAGCAATTTTTCCATAGGTGTTTTGATTAGTGCATACCCTTTAATAAACTTCTTGTAGTAGCCTGTGTGTCCAAGGATAAAGCGCAACTGCTTCTCAGTTGTAGGAACTGCCAGGTTGATGAAAATCGCCACCTTGGCAGGGTCGACCATCAGCCCTTGTCGACAAACTATGTGACCCAATAAGATCCCAAATGGTACATATAAGATGCACTTCTTGATATTAAGGGAGATTTGGTGCTTTATGTAGGAATCCAACATCATGTGCAAGTTCGATACATGACTCTTTACAAACCCAAATATAGTCCAATCATCAAAATATACCTGCAAGAACTTGTGGATAAATTACTTAAATACTACAACTACTACCCGCGAAAAGATGGCAGGGGCATTCTTGAGTCCAAACGGCATAACAGTGTACTGAAATGAACCCCATTCGGTAGCGAATGTGGTTTTGCTATGATCTTCATGTGCGATCCTGATCCGATGATAGCACAAGAATCCATCAGTGAACAAATATGCCTCCTGCTCGCCTACGCTATCCAGGATTTCATCTGAGAATAACATAGGAAAGGGATCATGTACACAAGCGTCATTCAATTTGTGCAGGTCAAAACAAATCCGTATCTCTCCCTTAGTTTTTTTCTCCTGGACCACCATAGGACTTACCTAGTCTGACTGTTCGACTGGTTCGATGATACCTGTGGTGAGCATTTTGTCAATTTATTCCTTGACTTTCTGTTTATATTTGGGGTTCAACTGATAAGGGCACTGCTTTACTTGGCGCGCATCTAGTTTTAAAGTGATACACATGACTCCTAAGTCCCCTGTGATCCCCTTGAGCTCCGAAATTTCATCGGGAATAAGTCCTGGTATTCTGTGAAGATTTCCACAACTTTTCCCATAGTATCATCATCCCAGTAGTCCCCAATTTTAGCTAACTTAGGCTGCGCCTCTGTCCCAATGTTGAATTCTCGCAGCTTCAGAGGCATAGTGACATCGACAGTCTGCAGTGGGGGTCCAGCAACTGCACGCTCTCCCTTTGACTCTGGGATAGATATATTTCTTGGGTCGTCATTGCATTCATCGATTGATAGATTGCGGCAGTTGACAATATCCTGAATCTGTGTTTCCCATGTTGGTGCCCCATGTGTTCCGCACGGGCATGATTCATTAAATACTAAGGCATCATTGTCCTACAGAGCTTCATCGGGTGCCTTCATTCCTCCTATTAGCCCGAATGTCCCTACAAACTCATCCTTCAAGGTTTCCTAGTGGCAGGTGCGTTGGTGTAATTCTGTATCTAAATACCATGCGGTCGGGATCGGCCCCAAGGCGTGAATGAAAAAATGGACCTATTCCTCTGTATTTTTTTCGCCCCACTCTGACATCCATGCGGATAAGTGCTTGCACAGGTTCTCTAGCCCCAAGAAAGTCTTTACACGTAGGTGAGCCAGAGGTTCAAACCGTAAGACCATCATATCATGACATTCTTCCCAATCCTAGAATGCCCCCTTATGCGTGTCCCACCACCTTGCAGAAGTTGCGCGCATGGCGAGATTAAGAGCCCATAGAATTTTTTTCTTGGGACTTCAGCTTCAAAGGTTCACAGAAATTCCTTAATGCTACCAGAACCATCAAAGTAGGCAAGTCTCTTACCTTTGAGAAAATACAACGGAAGCTCTTTGTGACCTTACGACATCGCAGCGCAAAGACATCATGTAACCGATTTTGCCAATTTTCTACCTCCCCATCGGATTCAGAGAAACATTCACTTTCCTTTTCCCAGCAGAGCACATCCTCAGCCATAAGAGTGATCCAATATTCACCTCGAGCGGTTAATTTATAGATGTGGTCCACATCCTCTTCTTCGTGCATCAGTTCTGTATACCGCTCTCCTTTCGCGGGATCTAGTGGGACTATCACCCGTGTACCTTCATTCTCAAACACCATGATTCTTTTCTTCAGGTTGATAATACTTCCCATATTTATAGCCCAATCTAGCCCTAGAAGCTTAGGGTAAGGATCTGCATTTTCCACAATCTGGATTACTTCAAAGTCGGCGCATATCTTACCTCCTGCAATGTCTACCATAATTTTCGACAGGCTCCCCAATGGTATGATCTTCTGCTGGTTAGCCATGCGCAACTATATAGTGGACCATTCGAGCTTTGGTTCTCCCATATGCTGCCATGTCTGCTTAGGCAGGACATTTGCATCTGACCTGAGGTCCAAGATGACCTGATCCATCTCATAGTCGCCAATCTGCACAGTAAGCCGAATTTCTGGACCAGTGCGTTTCTTATGCTTGTAAAGTTTGTTCACATCCTTAACTTCCATGAAGGGGTTATCTTTTTTTGTGTAGCTATCTATTAGTGCTCGAATATTTTCTACTGCCCTTTGGTTGCGCAGCAACTTCATACATGCTTGCAAAAATGGTTTGACCTCATCATCTGCTTTGAGGTTTGTGGGAGCTAAGAAATAGATGTCTCAGCCTTAGTAAAATCTTTGCGAGCTGCGACAAAGGTTTCCTTTTCCTTTTGTAGGTCCAAACCTTCTTGTTTGATAGCTACTTTTCAGATAAGAGGTTTAGCCACAACTTTCTCCTCAGCTCCCCCATTAGCCATGCCGTTGCGTGTTATGACATTAATGCTTGGTCCTTCGCCTCGTGGTTTTTCCTTAACCCTCTACGCATTCTGAATAGGTGTCTGTTGTTTTTCCTACATTTTTTCTATTATAATTGGATAGTCTTCAATCACATGTTCCAGCTGTCTACAATACCTGCAAGATTGCCTTGCAGGGTTCGGGCTATACCTCACAAAGTGCCCTACTTCTCCATAGTTATAACATATCAGTTTTCCTCTTCCCCGACCTACCCCTCCACCCCTCCCCCCTCCTCCGCCCCTGGATGGGGAGCCTCCTCTGCTTGATGGAGATAGAGGTGAAAAAGGGTCAGCCTACATCCTATATAGGTTTCTGTGGTCCATAATTAGGTCATATGTCCGACAGTTTTGTTTGTCATGTCCCACAGATGAGAAAAATCGGCACCATTGTTGCTTCAACTCTATAACATAAGTGGCTAAATGAGGGTAGTGGTTGGTATCATGCAGTCCTGCTACGTGACAGTCAGTGCACCATAAGGTCAGACTACTTGGTCCCGCACCTTCCCTAGGACGTAACGGGTTGGGCCCCCCGGCCTGCATGCAATTTGCCAATAAAGGGCACCGATCCTTGGTGTGCCCAAACACCCTACATCTTATGCACCATACGTCTGGGATGGCTTCTTTCCCCAGCTCCTTGCACAGGTTCTGGATTTTGAGATGCATTGCCTGTAGCTGCCCTTAGATCTCCTGTACCCCCAACTGAGCATCATCTCTTGGCACAGCTTCTAACTTCATAACAATCTCCAAGGATTTTTCTTGCGAGTCAATGGCTTGATGACCTATAGGTCCACGCAGGTGATGCGGTAACATAGTGATGAACCATTCCTTGTGTTGTTTGTCATCATACAAAAATTCCCCCTCTTTGATCACCTTCTTTAGTCACTGGTCAGCCTCCCATATAGACTCAGAGGGCCCTTGTTTGAAATATTTTAGGTCATCCACTATTTTCGAGTAGGATTTAGGCTTCCGAAATTGCTGTTTTAGGGCATCTTTAATCTCTTTAATAGTCGAATTCGCATGCTGAGCTACGTATCCCATATATAACTCCAGGGCTCTTCCTTCGAAGGTGAGGGATAGCTGTGCCCTTTTTACAACATCGTTGGCCACATTTTGCGTAGTCCATACTGACTCTGCGACAAACCAGAATCAGTCCATATCTTCATCTCCTACATCATTAAATGTGGGTAGCTTCATGTGCGTGGCCATATCTTCTTCTGGGGGTGGCAGCGCTGGCAGAGGTGTGGGGGAGTTCTTGCCCTTATGAGGATTCGAAGGTCGTGTTGTAGGAGGGCTATTTCCTACGTGCACAGCCAGTTCTCTCAACAAAATGTAGATGGATCTGTCCCCTTCTTGATTGACTCTATATTACTTACCTCTTCAAGTTGTACCCTCGCTATGATCATATCTCATTCACTCGCTGTGGCTGCACAAAATGCCCTTTTCACACAATAATATTTTAATTAGAAATGGAAATGTGTTCAAGAACTTACCCTGGAAACCTTTGAAGAACCTCTGTTCTACTTCAGAATAGGATATGAATTGATCGACTGCAAATTCTATCAAAAATCCTCCCAGCATGTTATCCACCCAGTGATCTACCATACAGGTGATGGTGTTGTCAGTATTCTCCAACCGCTGGATCAAATCTAGATTCCATTGTGTGACCCGCTCGTCCTTCCAACACGTCTGGAAATATATGAGCCTAGCTATCCACTCATGTAGCTCATGTGCAAAGGTTACAAAGAAAATTTCATATACTTCAGTAAAAATGTACTTATTTTTCCACTTCTCAACTGTTAGCTTCGCGCTGCGATTCTCTTTCACAACAAATTCTTGAACCTATCTTTTGAACCACTCTTTAATTTCCACCTTCTCAGGTCTCCAATGACCTCGTGGCATTACCCGATGTTTCTCTCAAAATGATCCCGGTCTTAGCAACAGAACCATTAGTTGGCTTGAGGGGTCCTGACCCAGGTTTGGAGGTTAAGGTTTGCCAACAAACCCCTATACTAATCGCCAATTCAACAATGACCTACTTGTGCAGGCAAAAGTCTCACCCGAAGCAGTATGGGAGGGTGCTGGAACCAGGTTTCCACACCCAAAGAGAGAGTAGGCAAGTGAGGAAAATTCGTGTTCACAACCTCTCGTATTCGCACAAAACATGTCTATTTGCAGGTTTGTTAACAGTATGATCTATAATTAATCATGACAAAGCTATTACCATGCACCGATCTAGTTAGTACCTTCGCATCCACGTGTGTATCAGCAAATACCAACACATAATATCATAAATGCATCTATAACAGATCACAGATATACTTTATACCATAGCACAAATATATTCGCAGCATAAACAGATAACACAGATGTATTCATAACACCAAATAGATTCCAAAGATTTGCATCAAAAATAACATAATAGATCTTGATAACAAAAAGATATTTCAACTATATCCGCATATATTAGCATCCAAAAACTCAATTACAACCCAAAACATAGCCTGTGCACATAGCCAGAAAGGTCCGCACACAGTAGGACTGAGGATCTCTGTGCACATAGCCACCAGGAGTCCTTACCCAAAGCAACCCAAAATAGATCTAATAGTTCGCATGTAGCATCAGTCCCAATTCATGCCTGCCTCTAGGCTTGAACTATTCATCTATTTATATCGATATAGCCTACACTATCGTGTGGTCTGCAAACCGTGGGTTGTAGACTCTAGGTATACCCTTTGACCCATCTCGGGCTTTGACCTGCCACAAAAACCCTATGTTAGACTACTTAATACAAAAATATACAAAATTCGTAGCTTAGGGAACCCCATTCCAACATTCCCTCTATAGGGAGCTTCAATGGCATGTAGTTGAGGAGATCTTAGCTCCAAAATAAGAACCTCAAGATATGGAGTAGCCACAAGTTGAGGAACAAAGAGTGGAAGCACCCACTTATGCAGAGACATCCCAAGAATGGAAGGAAATGCACCAAAGAGGATGAAATTTTGGTGCTTGATGCTAGAGAGAATGTGGGATCACCCACATCACAATGCAGGTAGAAAAGGTCCCTTAAGAAGTACACTGACTAAATGGATCTTATGAGCGAGAGTGTAGAGATAGAGCCATCCTCTTTCGAGGAAGCAGTGCAAAAAATAGTTTGGTTTGATTCGATGTTTGAGGAGTATGACTCCATTATCAGAAACAGTGCATGGGAAGTTTTCCCAAGACGAGATGGGAAGTCAGTTGTAGGATCCAGGTGGATCTACAAGGTGAAGCAGGCAATAGATGGGAGGGTGGAGAAACACAAGGCCATATTTGTGGCCATAGGGTTCTCTAAGGCGGAGGGGATTGATTACGATGATACCTTTGCACCAGTCACAAGGTACTCGTCAATCATATCCATCCTTTCACGTTCAGTGCAGATGATATGGCAGATACATCAAATGGATGTAAAGATAACCTTCCTTAACAGAGTGATTGAGGAAGAGGTGTACATTGAGCAACTAGAAGGTTTTGAGACCTTTGATAAAGAGTCACATGTGTGCAGACTCGGGAGAGCACTTTATGGACTGAAAAAAGCACCTCATGCTTGGTACACCACGATCGACAAATACTTCATCGGGTTGAGTTTCACCAAGAGTGAAGTAGATGAGAAAATTAACCATTGTTATCACCAAAAATTGGCCATCTAACCATTTCTAACTAGATGGATCGAAGTACAACATGTAGGACCAATTTTACCATAATAAAATCTCTTTCACTATAAGAAATAACTTAATAAACCATATTTTATTAAGCTATTTCTGGTTAAAATAAGAAACCCCATGAGGAATAATTAAATAAATCCTTATTTATTTGATTTTCCTCTGGGGATAATTAATTAAACCATTGTTTAAATAATATTCCTGGTCATATTTAACCTAATTATGAGAAATAATTAGATAAATCATTATTTTTCTTATTTTTCTCTAGGAACAATTAATTAAATCGTTATTTAGTTATTATTCCTTGTTAAATTTGACTAAATAATCTAGGAATAATTAAAAAAATCATTATTTGTTTATTATTATTTAGCCGCATTCTTGAAATGATAAATAAATCATTTATTTGTTTATTATTTCTAAATAAAGGTATTTAACCAATTTAAATACCTTTTCCCTCTAACAATTTAAATATAATAAAATATTTCAAGCGATTAGATCTAGATCTTGGTTAATAATATTTTATTATTCGCCATTATCGAGAATAAATCAATATTTTTTTATAAATAGGAGGGTTTTGCCATTCATTCTTGACTTTGATTCTTTTCATTGTTGCACTATGATCATTTTAATTTTTGCTACTACTTTCTTTTGCCTCTTGAGCTCACACTTGAGTTCAACATACATTTTGGGTTTTCTACACCAATGAGAGAGAGAAACTTCTGGAATTGAAGCGTTGAGGTAGAAGGTAAAATTTTGATCATTTTACTTTATGTCAATGATTTGATATTGATAAATGATGAGAAACTCATCAAGTATTTCAAAGAGGATCTTACAAGAGAATTTGAGATAAAGGACATGGGGCTCTTGTACTATTTCCTAGGATTGGAAATTTGGAAAAGAGATGGGGAGTTATTTGCATCTTAGGGAAAGTATGCCAACGTGATTTTGAAAAAGTTCCACATGGAGGGAAGCAATCCCATGGAGACTCCTCTAGTAAGAAACTAGAGGAAGGAGGTTGCTACTTCAAGCGAAGTAGTAAATGCTACCATCTACATGCAGGAAACAAATATCAGTTGCACTCAATTTCGCAGAGGCATAGTACATGGAAGCTAGTCAAGAGGCATGTGATGCCATATGGATGAGGAAGATACTTTTTGGTTTGTTTGGTCAACAAATAGATCCGATAGTGATTTATTGTGGTAACTAGAGTTGCATCAAACTCCCAGTTAATCCAGTTTTTCATGACAAGTCCAATAATATTGATATATGGTATCACCATCTCAGAGATTGTGTGCAGAGGAGGATTATGTCATTAGAGTACATTCCCACAGAGGAGAAGGATGCATACATCTTGAAAAAGGAACTGTCAAGAGGAAAATTCGAGTTCCACAAAGGTAAGATCAGGGTAACATACAATCCATTTCTTGTTGAGAGGGAGTGTTGAAATTGGCAACAAGAAGAGACGATACCTCTAGACCTAGAGTGGGTCTAGCAAAAAGGGGACGAGATAAAGTGTCGGTTCCTAATTAATGAATTAAAAGGACAAGGTAGATTTACCTACCTGGATTCCAACGTTGTTATCGATGTAGTGGTGGCAGCCTCTTGATCTCTATCTCTATGGGTCACAATCATAATGCAACAATGCTCGGATACTTGCACGAAGATTATCAAACAAGAGCAGCATACAAGACAATGATTTCATTCATAATCAACTAACGAGTCAAGGAAGGTTAAGCATATTGCATCAAATAAAACACATTAACACAAAATGGGAACCAAACGATGGTCATGTATATATGTGAATAGAAGAAAGAGTTACAACCAGAGCCTTGACGTCGCAACCTCCTCCAGTGGGGTTTCAGTCAAAGCGCGTCTTGAAGGATTGTCGGGGAATTCGAATGAGGTGATGACACAAGCCTATGCTCTGTCGAAAAAGTTCTCTTTCTGTTCTATCTCTTTAGCGAAATGTTTAGGAATTCTCTTCAGCCTTTCAGCTATAATATGTTAAGCTAGTGTATCAATGGGAGATAGCTTTATTTATAGAGGGAGAGGAGGAGGTTGGTATCCCTATAATGGTGGAAGGGAGGCCTTATCCCTTGGGAGGTTTTCCCAAAAGGTGGAAATAAGAGGCCAAATGAGGGGGGCCATGGTTATTCAGTCGAACCACTCTAGATGACTCACCCACGGATTTGTTAGGATAGAAACCTCGCCTCTCTTTAAAAAACATTCCATAAATAGGTTGGCGCGAGTAGTTCACTGGAACAAAGCGCCAATGGGTGTGGGGCCCAGTGTTAATCTTCCTCATTGGCGCAAGGGCATAACAGTCTACTAGCGCCAAGGCAAAAACATGTGTTTCTGATAGTCTGCTCAAGGAATTGTCAATAGAAGGAATGTTTTCCTCATGGCAAGGGATGAAATGATGGTATTTGCAAGGCATTACAATTGTTATTAGTCATGGAAATGATCCTCCAATGTGTGGGATGGGGATTGCAGGGATAGTGACAAAATACTGTGTAACAGATTCCCCCTAAAGCATGAGGTCCGAGAGAGAGGGTGGGGTGGAATGATTTACGAGAACACGTTCGAACCAAGCATCGTTGTTGGAAGACCTGCAAGTACAAATACAACTGATATCTCTGATACATGAACATGTGTCATGGGCGCAACCATCCATAATAGAGTACATAAAAACTGAGATCCGAGGTATGGACGCAGCCATCCAAAAATAAGGATCAATAAATAGACTCAGGTATGGTCATAGCTATCCAATCAAAAGAGTCATGCATAAATTCATGATAAAACAAAATATCCCACAGCCTGAATCTTATCAGGAAAAACCCAGGGTCTTGCACTCCATCTTGACCTGAACAACTACAAATTCAAGCATGCGAATATGTGAGCTGAAGTCAAACATGCAAGAAAATCACCTGATTACCAGCGAATGATGAAAGTTGTTAACAGGCACAAGAGAAACCACCAATAATGACAATGGCTCTCAAGGTAAAACAAGGACAATCCATGGAATGTGAACAATGATTTGGCGTCGAACACCCGTAGAATCACTCGATCGAAGGCCAATGATGTGGACCTATCGTCGAATGTGAAGAACTTTCCATTGAGGCATGCAAGCTCTAAAGTACTGGAAGGGAGTCTCCAGATAAACTTCCTGGATAATGAGCTGGAGTCGACAGGAAGTAACTCGATCGAAGGAGGGCCATAATGTTTCCCACATCATCGATACGAGATAGAGGAACATGATGATTATGAATCAGGACCAGTAGAGAATCAGAGGGAGGTTGAAAACTAAAAAGGAAAAATTCTCTTGAACATATCAGTGACACAACTCTAGATTTGGTAGTATTTGACATCAAGGGATCTGAGTTCATGATGACGTGGAAAAGAGCACATGAGAGGTAAAAATATATTACCCAAACCCATGGAGGAAAAAAATGATGAAATGAGATGTCCCCAACCCGAGACGAATGCAGACGAGTGTCATGTTCAAGAGCGACATACTGCCAACACAACTAAAAACTGGTTCGATTTTCCCCACCATTTATGGCGAGTACCCCAATTATTTTTTAAAAACAAGCTTGAAGGGGATAAAATATGCTTGTACATTTTACGAGCCCTAGGAAGGAGGAACTCAGTTAACGTCATGGTGACGATGTTCGATGTCATTAGGCTGTAACAAGTCTAACAAAGGAAGAACTCGACATATTTTCATGTGTAGAGAGCTTGAAAAGAAGAAAGTCCCTTTTCGTAAATAGTCCCTCAGATTCGAAAAGGTAGAAAAAAATATCTGAGGGAACCTCTTAGTTGCAATAGGCTAAGGTATTCCTTTTTCGTAAACAATATATCCCATCCCGAAAAAGGGGTAAAATTATACTAGGTAGATATCATTTCATATCCATTTAACGAGTTCAAAAAGACAAGATTCTCGACAATCTTTTCACTTTTAGAGAGTTAGAAAAGAGCTGAAATATGACTCCAGTAGTGACTTTTTTGTGTTTTTATCTACTCCGAAAAAGTATAAAATACAACTCGTTACTTCATCGCTATCTCATTAAAGACCTGTCACTACATAAGAGACAAATGTAAAAACCATTTCTCGAAATAACATAACGTAATAATAAAAAAACATGTCTTAAAACCTAATTAGGGTTCTGAAAAATTATAAAATGCTAAAAATGGTAAAAAATAATTACTTTTCACTTTTACCTCTTGTGGAGCAATAGTTACCCTTTTTACACTATGATTTTACGACAACAACAATGGGCATTCCGGTAGACCAATCTCGAATCCGTTAGTTCGAGGTAAGAGTCGACATCCTTCCCAGCATTTTGATTTCTCTTTCATTGCCTGCAACCCGAAATTTGGAATTCTATGGGGGAATTTGTAAAACATATGGCACGGAAGTTGGCACGAGTATCGGGCACAGACTCGCGCTGATTGCCCAAATTTTAGGTAAACATGACTCAGGGTAGAGTCAATGTTGACTAGGGTAGATAGTAGTGGTTTTGGGGCACATGGTTTTGTTCACCCATGGTTTTGGCCCATGGTATTACGTGTAATGGAGCCTATACGAGGCTGGGAATACTTCATTGTAAGGTAGGCCTGGAGGTGAGTGGTGAAGGCTCACTTGGCTGGATTGGCCAGGGTTTTTTGGCCAATGGTTAATGAAATTTCATTAGGATGGGTTTTTCCCCAGATTTTGGGTTTTCCTGGTTAAACATTGTGTTTATGTTTATGTGATTTGTTGCTGGGTTTTTTATGTGTATTATTCTCTCGGTAAATATTTTATTTTTGCAGTAACTCCTAACAAATGGTATCAGAGCCATATTTGGCTTCAAAGGGACGCTTTTGCAGCCAAGGGTTTTATTGGCCTGTGAATGGAGAAATCAATGCAGCCTTTTGTAGATTTGGCCATACGGAGCATGGTGTTTCTAGGAAATAGGAAATATCCAATTGATTGATTCCATGGGGAATTCCATGGAGGGTTTCTCAATGGATAAAGAGAACAATGGTGCTGCCACAACTTAGATTTGGCAAATAGCAGTGATAAGAAGTTGGTTCAAGAAATTCAGAGATGAGAGGATGTTTGCATGTGGATTAATTAATTGACGAACCATGTATCTGAAGAGAAATCCTAGAGGACTGGCGGTTACAAAGGCTAGTGACCCATGTAATCCGGTAGATGGGTTCTTTTTATATGGACATTGATTTCATGTGTACAAAGAGCAACAATGAAACAAAAAAATATTATTATAATGGAGTTAATTTTTTACATGTAAATGGGCATACTGCTATAAGACCTGGTATGGCATGCGTACCCCTGGGTAAATCACTGGTAAAGTCTAGGTTAGACCTAGGTGATAGGGGGGATGTCAAGTTTACAATTACCCTGGGTAAAAATTTGAGGGGGGAAGAGCTAGAGTGAGCGGTGTTGTCTCATTTAGTAGGTTTGGCTGGATTTAGTCAATAATCCCCAAGTCAAGTTTAAGGGGGGAATTGTTAGGTAAACATGACTCGGGGTAGAGTCAATGTTGAATAGGGTAGATAGTAGTGGTTTTGGGGCACATGGTTTTGTGCACCCATGGTTTTTTCCCATGGTATTACATGTAATGGAGCCTATACGAGGTTGGGAATACTTCATTGTAAGGTAGGCCTGGAGGCGAGTGGTGAAGGCTCACTTGGCTGAATTGGCCAGGGTTGTTTGGCCAATGGTTAATGAAATTTCATTAGGATGGGTTTTTCCCCATTTTTGGGGTTTTCCTGGTTAAACATTGTGTTTATGTTTATGTGATTTGTTGCTGGGTTTTGTATGCGTATTATTCTCTCGGTAAATATTTTATTTCTGCAGTAATTCCTAACACCAAATTTCTGAACTAGGGCGCACCCATTGGTGCGACTGTTTCTAGAATAGTCGTGCCAACCACGCAAATCATTTTAGCTTATGAATGCAAGCAAGTAAGCCCATTTTCACAAATCAAAAGCTTTTAATTTGGCTAATGAAGTTCATATGAACATGTTTGCAGGTGTGAAGCGTTAAAATGGTGTTCGAATGGAAAGAACATGAACATAGTGAAGAAGACGAGCTTGCCATGGAAAATGAAAGATGCATGGAAGCTCTCAGAGACTGTGGACTGAAAAAATTATTCATGACACCGTGCCTCAGAGCTCAACCAGAGCTGCTGCAATACTTAATCAGTATCTGGGATGAGGATCAAGAAAAATTCATTCTTCGTGATCAGGAACTCGAGATCGATGTTTCAAACATTTATTTCATAACAGGACTGTCGCGGAGGGGGACAACACTAGTTTTGACTGGCACCCGACCCACCATGGAGAAAATGAGCATGGTGATCGAAAAGGCATGTCGAGGGGCACAAAAAGGATCAGGAAGTGGGAAGTGGATATCTAGACTATCCCAGACTTGGCACTAAAGGTAGTGTTGCAAACCATTACACGGGCTATGGGATCGCAAGCACCGCATGAAGCAACAAAGACACAAATAATTCTTGCAGTAGACTGTCTGACACCGACCCTCTACAACTGGGCAGAGGTAGTGACTATCAATATGAAACGTCAATTGACGAAATGAAAGAAGACCAAACTAAAGTAGTTTGGATATGGATCTATCTTGGTATCATTCTTCTTGGAACAACTACCAATATTTTAGCGATAGGAAGTTATAGTCCCAACGCCACCAGCACAGGAGCCATGGATGGCCTATTGGGTAGTGCTGATGCCAAGACCAGGGGGCAGTCAACAGATGTCCTAGAGACCAGATTTCATCGATTGGCTCCGTCGACAGCTGATTGTCATGGAGGATTGGCCCTACACTGGCACAGATTTCACTGGTGATATGGACCTCCCACTCCCAGAAGGAGAGGATTTGGATGAAGCACTTGGTAAGACTCATTTCTATTTTCACGAGTATTATGATTTTTTTTGTTATGTATGTTTTGACATTAAATCCATGTGTTATTGCAGATGTTGGCCTAGAAATACCTTCAGGTATGTCTCCGATAGCGAGGTAAGTTCCTCGCGACTTTGATATTTCCCCTCATGGTGAGGGAGGCAAGGAGGAGGAAATTGTGTGCAACCTGGAGGGAATCTCTCACGGGGTTTGGGACTATGCACTATTCGACGATGTTCCTTGTGCATACCAGAGACACACTGTAGGGGTGTCAAACCGAGTTCACCGCTTGCTGAGGTGGCTTGTATGGGCAGTGACATGCTATCATGAGCATCACGCCGATCAGACACCTAGGTTTTATTTCTGCATATTTGTTGAGAGACATGATGTCTTAGGATGTAACTGAAACACAAATATTTTCTGAACTTATGATGCACACTTCTGCAAAAATTCGACATATATATATATATAAATCTATTTTCCTATATGGATATTTTTCATGTGATGATGATTTTACAGATTATGCAAATGTCTATCTAATACAATGTTAGCCACTGTATCAGTCAATGCATTCATTCACCTAGGAATATCTTAATATGTAATGTAATCAAAATGTCTTTCCAGCAAACAAACACATAAATATAACCATAAAATCTGAGGGTTTCTAACTGAATAATTTCCATTAAGTTGTGAGTCTAGATTTACAACCAATGCACAAATGCCGAGGGTAATCACCTTGTTTAATAGTTCAATGACAACACTATACTCAGCGACATTGTTTGTAGTTTGTCCTAAACAAATACCTTGAAGATCTACCAATTCACCAATAGGATCATAAATCACCCAGGTTGCCGAAGACAAGTTCTGAGTACTGTGGGAAGCACCATCCGCAAAATCGGCATAAGGGGTAATAGACATTTGCACAATAAGCAATGACCCAATAAGCAGGAAAACGCTCGCAAAGCACACCAAGCCAAAAATGTACAAAAATGAAAAGAACACCTATGTACAAAAAACATGCATGAATGACTCATGCATAATATTTTTTTAAGATACAACCCATTTATGGGCTGATCTAGAGGATGACCTTCGTAATAACTGAGCTCACAGGCACCATTCCGTAGGACACGTTTAACAATGTAGGGCCAATGCCACATGGGTTGAAATTTTCCTTCCCCAGCTTATCACGAGCTTGGTCATACAGGAGGATGAGGTCTCTTTCTACGAAGGAGCGAGGGGAAACTGACTGGTCAAAATGAGCTTTGACCCACTTCTTATGTGCCTAAATTACCAAAGCAGCAAAGCAACGAGTTTCATCCAACCTTTCTAAGTAGAGAAGACGCTCTTCTTCTGGCGAAGTGTTCGGCAGCAATTCAAGATCCAACTTGAGCGAAGGTATTTCACACTCAATTGGAAGGGTGGCTTCCAGACCTTAAACAAGCTGAAATGGAGTGCAGTCGCATCCTTAACTAAGGTTCAGTATGCCCAAAGAGCCAAAAATAACATGAGATGTCAATTGGATTTGTGCATCCCAATCGTACGTTGAAGCATGGTGACAAGAAATTTATTAATAACTTCAACTTGGCCATTGGACTGAGGATAGTACGGCGTTGAGTTGTCATGATGCAAACCAAACTTGGAAGTCAACTCCGCCACCATATAATGTCGAAAATGGGAACCATGATCGGTAACGATGGCTTGAGGGACACCAAACCTAGAAATCATGTGATTGAATATGAACTCAGCTGTTGTCTTACCGTCAGCCACAAGTGTAGGCATTTGTTCATCCCATTTGGTGAATTAGTCAATGACTACAATGATATAAGCATGCCCCCCAGTCGAGTGAGGGTTACACGTCATAAAATCGATTCCCCACTTCGCAAAGGGACCAATGGTAATGATAGGGTGGAGATGGGAAGGAGGTGCGCGCATCTTATGCTAATAGATCTGGTAATCATGAAATTTACGAACAACAACAATGTAGTCCTTGAATATGGAAGGCCAGAAATACCCAACATGAAGAATATTCTATGTAGTGGCATAACCAGACATGTGACCGCCATAGCTGTGACAATCATTCAGGGCTTTTTCAACCTCCTCGAGAGTAAAAAACTGACGGAGAATGGAATCTTCTCCAATGCGGTAGGGTGTATCTCTGACTATACGATAAGGTTGCAATTGATGACAGATGCATCAGTGAGCATCCTTCATCAACTCAGATCTAAAGGTAGAAGTCTGAAGATATACGATGATATCACTGTACCAAGGATCGAGGGTGCTAATCAGAAAAATTGAATTGTTTGGAATGCATTCCTCAGAACCAGACGGAGCAGAGTTAGAGGGAAGGGAGTAGATCAGATCGAAAAAGACTAATGATTTCTTCGACTTGGCAGTAGTAAATTCCAAATCAAACTCTTGGAGGATGACAATCCACTTCGAGTACTTGCCCCCCAGCAATTATCGAGACAATATATAGGTCATAGGGTTGCAGTCATAAATCACAGTCATAGTATGCAACAGAATGTAATGATGAAAGCGTTGAACTTCTTGAACCGCAGCTAATGCTAACTTCTTGACATGTGCATAGCGCGTTTCAGGATCGAGAAGCTTACAAGAGAGGTAGTAAATAACATGCTCATCACCATCATCATCTTCTTGCACCAAAACCATAGCAATCGTACTAAAAGCGACGACTAAATAGAGGGAAAAATTGTGATGATAGTTCGGAGGACGCAATAGAGGAGCGTTGACAAGCAACATCTTCAGAGAATCGAAATACTTCTAGGCGATCTCATCCCAAAGGAATGGGACACCGTAATTTAGTAATCGTGTGAATCCTTTATCCACTTCGGCATAGTTAGGTATAAAACAGCGTAAAAAATTAGCCTTCCCTTGCAGACTCTGCAGCTGATGTAATGAGGATGGAGAGGGAAGATTAATGATAACCTCAACTTTGAGTGGATCACGGCAAATCCCGTCTTTGGAAACGATAAGCCCAAAGAGTCTACCATAATCGACGCAGAAGACGCACTTATGTAGATTCAGCCTGATCTTATAGTGTCGACAACGAAGAAATATCTGACCAAGATGGTCAGGGTGGTCCTTACCCTTAGCTGAATGAGCCAGAAGATCATCCAGATAAGGCTGAATGAGGCGCTTAATATCATGAAAAGCATATGACATCGCTCGTTGAAATGTGGCCCCAAAATTCTTCAAGCCAAAAGGGAGCTTCTTATATGTGAAAGTACCCTAGGAACAGATAAAGGCAATCTTATGTCAATTGGTCGAGAGAATGTTAATTTGGTTATAGCTAGAAAATCCATCCATGAGGGAAAATATCTCACTCCCAGCGCAGTCATCAATAATTTGATCAATAAAGGGAGTAGGAAAATTATCCTTAGGACAGGCCCGATTTATTTCACGATAATCAACACAGACCCGAATGGTACCCTACTTATTATCTACAGGGACAATATTGGACACCAATCTGTCAAGGGAATCAGATAGATAAAACCAACTTTGAGAAGTTTTTCAACTTCACCCTTAATGGTGGCAACCTTTCTAGGGTGCACAGGACGAAGGCACTGATGAACAGGCTTCAAACTAGGGTAGGTAGAAATCTCATGCACCACTATACTAGGATTGATGTTTGGCATCTCTTCGTAGGGCCATGCAAAGATGTCACAGAACTCACGGAAAAGGCTAGTATAAACTTGAACTTCATCCGAAGAACAGGTGACTCTGATATGTATGTTTTCAACGATTCCCAGTTTCACAGAAATGTCGATAGGAATCGTTTGCATAATATTACTCAAGTTACCCTCCATAAAAACTTCGTGTGTTAGAATAGGCATTTGAAGCGGAGGAGAAGGAACTTGAGATGCAAACCTTTCAAGACACATAGACATGGTCTTGAGACTAGGCATGAACGAGGAACGATGATGACTATCATCCCACAGAAGATCCTCGAGAGACATATTTTCCATGATGCCTTCATCGGAGGGAAATATCTCTTTCAAGGGATTAGACGAATCCGAATCGTCAAGCCAAGGGGATTGAGAATAAGTGTCAAGAGACATGTTCAAAGGAGTATGATCAGGAGGCGAAGGCTCCAAAGCTAAAATAAGTTCATAATAGTCTATATCGATCGGACTTAACGACATCAAATCTCTGAAAGAGTCGATTTTCTCATGCGAAGGGATGATCCATGGGTCATCAGATCGAGAGATCATATTAATATGAATATTTTTGGGTGGAGGGAGAGGAAAAATACCCATGAGGGCAGGATCTTTGAAGAGACCCGGCCTTACGCTCTCATAGGGAGTAGGAATTTGATCCATATACGGAACGTTGTTCTTAGAAGAATAAGTGAAGAATGGAAATTGATCAACAGTCACAATCCTTCCTTCGTGCGGCAATTTCAAAACATGAAAGAGAGTGGATGGAATGCACAACATGGCATGAGTCCAACTGCGACCAAGGAGAATATTGTAATTGAGCTTGGCGTCAACTACTTCAACCTTGACGTTGACTGTCTTCCCTTCTAATGTAATCGGTAAACTAGTGAGAACACTAAGAGGTTTAGATTCTCTTCCATCAAATGCTTCAAGGGAATTTGGTGATGAATTCAGAGCTGGAGAACCAATGGCTTTCTAGTAAGCAGATGACATGACGCACGTAGATGCACCCTCATCCACAACTGCCCGATGGATATTCAGACCATTATTGTTGTGAAACTAGCTCCAAAAATAGAAGAAAAGAGATATCAATGCCTTAGACATAAGCCACTTCAAGGAGGAAACCTCCAATACATTACATTAATGAAAAATTCTTGGATGATACAAATTACAAAACCTCATTTCTATTTATAGGAGTCCATGGGGCCACATTGTAATCCTAGTAGGGCCACAATGTAATCCTAGCCGAGCTAAGAATAATAATTTAAGGGCATAATAATAACAATATGGGGGTTACAGGGGTACAATAATAACAATAAGGGGGCTACACTAACAACAATAAGGGACTATACTAGTAATATAGGGACCTAACATGCCCCTCTCCTTCAAAAAAATTTTGTCCTCAATGCTTGAGTAGCTCCGGGTGCTTCTGTATAAAATTCTCATCCTCCTATGTAGAATCTTCAGTAGGTAAGTTCTTCCACCTGATGAGATACTCTGAAATTGATCGATTTCATAGCTGTCTAGTTCTTGTTTCCATGACCTCTTCAGGTTCCAATATGATTTTTCCTTCCTCATCAAGTTCTGGCAATATTGTTTGAACAGGAAGATTTTCACCTATAACCTTCTTTAAGCATGAAACATGGAAAACTGGATGCACTCGTGAAGATGCAGGAAGCTCCAATTTGTATGCCATAGTACCAATATTTTGCAACACCTTGTAAGGACCATAGTACTTTGGAAATAATTTATTAGCCTTCTTAGCTTGCTTGAGGGACATTTGTTTGTATGGTTGTAGCCATAAAAATACCTAGTCTTCTACATCAAAACTTCTCTCGCTGTGATGTTGAGATGATGTAGTTTCATTCGATTTTGTGCCAAATTTAGGTTATCATTTAATAGTTGGAGAACTTGTTGTTGATGCTCGATGTGATCTTACATTGCTTGAACCTTATAATTTTGTCTTAAAGATGATGTGATGGATGGTGGATCATATCCATAAAGTGCCATAGATGGGTGCCATAGTGGTTCTATGATTTGGAAGATTTGGCAATGCACCAAATGACAAGATAACATAAAACCACTTTGGGATCTGGGATCTGGCTCTCACGGATCCAGAGGGATCTCTCTATAAAGGTAAAGAAAATATATATCTTTTAAGTTCAATTTGAGGTATTGAGCTGGTTATGAAACCTGAGGGTTTTTTGTTTTGTTTGTTTGTTTGTTTGGTTGGGAAACATGAAAAGGTTCAATGTAAGGTAAAAGAATGAGAAAAGAAAGTTTTTGGCAATGGGAGATAATTCAAACAAAACACAAGTCCATTGGGCAATGGGGTCATCAAAGGGTTTACTTGCAATTCAAATATCCAAGGCTTTCAAATGAGCCGGTCTTATCAAGGATCTTTTAAGATGATAGTATGGGATGAAACAATAAGGAAATGAATGGGAATGACAAGGAAAACCTTCCAAGGTGACCACTTCGGAGTAAATCTAGGGACAGGGCATGCCTTAACCTCTATGATCTAAACTCCTAATGAGGATAACTCTGAAATACAACAATCCAGCAGTCCTCCTGACTACTTTTAGACAATAGAAAACACTCAAGTTTGACACAGAGTGAAATCTAAGATTAGAGAAAGACTTTTAACCTTCTCTTCTTTTGGCCTTCAACTCAAAGGGATCTTAGAAAGACTAACTGTTAGAAAAGGAACCTAGGGGACAGGGCTAACTCTAAATCTCCCAATTTCCCAATTCTTTCAGCTGAACCAAACAAGAACATCCAAGAAACAGACTCTAAATTAATACATCAGTAAGAATGGAAAAACCACTTCTATACTGGTTAAATTATATTTAATTTGTTCTTAGATACACAGATAGCAGAAAACATAAAAGATAAGAAAGTGTAGGAAGCATTAGGGTACTTGTAACAGTATATCCTAAGCTAAAATTACTGATTCTTATCAGAGAAAATGAAACATGATGTATAACAGAGGGAAAACAGTAACAAAGATAGAATACATCACCATTGATTTAGATCAGGATCCAATGAACATGCTTCTCATATTAGAAGAGCAAAACCAGTCACATACATCCTTGTCCAATAGCTTGATATCATCCAGAAATCATCTCCTAGCCTATTTACAACTACTACTCACAGAACTCTAACTCAGTAAAACAACTTACGATCAGTGTTTTTACAATATCCAACCAACAATTACAATGTATTTCTTATGAGTTCTTATAGGTGAAAGAGTGACAGTAGTGGTAGATAGAACTTAAATGATTCATTAAAATAGAGGGAGAAGTGTCTTTCGAAGCCCATTCTATTTTAATATTTTTACATTGACTTTCAATACTCTTTAGATGAATTGGGGTCTTCGTCAGTTTGATAATAACTCCAAGGGTATGTTCCATGAAGTACTTTCTGGCTGTAGGAGCTTTGTTTGTACTCTGAGACAAGAAAGGATGAAGATTTTCCTCTCAGGTCTTCCATGAATAATAGAGAATGGGTAGTAGTGATTTTGTTCCTTTCTTCAGTAAAAGGAACGTCCTGCTGATATGTCCTCTGCGCTGCTGCGATCAATGATTTGCATTTAATCTGTGCAGACCGTGGATTATGCTTCTTGATATTCAATATTATTCTATTAACCCTTTAATCCCTTTGATTAATTCTTCAATGATCTTCGGCTTTGCGATGGTCTTTCACCATGGCTATGACTGTGAAAACAGTGTGAATTCACCACATGTAATCCCTGCAAAACACGATAAACACGTTATAAAAACTTGAGGGAGTGAGGATGGCTGCTTCGGAGGCTCGTGGGAATGGAGGAGAAATGAGGGAAAAGTGAGCACAACGGAAAAATGGGGAAAAAACACTGGCAGAGCAGCTAACCAGGTGCTTTGGAAGTTTGGGCACGGGGATAAACTGGGACCGTTAGATCAGGATGATCTACGACAGAGATTTTCTGATGAAGTCTTTTGAGAGGTTAGATGAATGGAGAATGAAATGAAAATGTGATATAATGTGGGCCGTTAGATTAGGACAAATAACAATGGAGATCTTTTGATGGGTTCATTTGAAATATCGGATGAATGGAGAGCAGACGGGGCGAGATTAAATCAAAACCATCCGATTAGGACAATCGACGGCGGGGATCACCCAATGGAATCATTTGGGAGAATAGGTAAAAAACGAATGAACGAGGTTGTGATATGATAAGAGTCGTTTGATCTCAGAGATCGACGGCTGAGATTAACTATGGAAATGATGTTGCAGAGGGCGGTAAGGCAGAAAACTAGAATGGTTTTCGTGCAGTGCTCAAGTGGTTTTAGATTTTGGCCAAAAAAATGCGATACCATACACTGATTACCACGTGGATTTCTAAAACTTCCCATTTCGCATAATTTTGAAACGTTAAACCTTGGGCGCAGAAAAAAATGAAACGGGTTTTAAGCCGTCGGATCTGGAGGATTAGATCGAACGGTGCGGGTTGCACGCGATAGGAGGTAAGATGCACGGGCGGAAAGGTGGGTAGAGTCAATGGCGGCTTAGATCCTGACCGTTGGATCTTGGGAACGGACGGTCAAGATCTGTTGACGGGAGAGAATGAGAAGGGTGAGGCTCTGAAGAGCGGGAGTAATGTGGACCGTCCGATCAAGCTTGATCAATGGATGAGATTTAATCGAAGGTCGGGACGATGAGGGGTTATGGGCGGAGCACGATGAAATCCTGGCCGTTGGTTCTTGTGGATTCAACGATCCAAACCGAATTGACGTTGCGATGACTGGGGGCTTCGAACGAGGCGTGATTAAATCCTGACCATTGGTTCTTGTGGATTCAACGACTGAGATTAAATCATAGGATCGGCATCGGAGGAGGGAAGGCGAACGAGACTTTGGATTTGCGATGTGAGATTAAGCGCTAGCTGTTGGATCGGAAGAGATCAACAGTCAGCATTGAATCAACGGGTGCGGGTGATGGGCTCATGAGCGGAGCACGACGCAGTCTTGGCCGTTGGTTCTTGTAGATTCAACGGCCAAGATAAAATCAGGGAATCGACCCATCGGGGGAAAGAAAAAAGGAAGAATATGTTTGCACGATGCGATTAAGCGCTAGCCGTCGGATCGAAAGAGATCAACGGTCACGATTAGATCAGAGGGGGAATGACGGAGGGCCTATGAGTGCAGCATGATTGAATCCTGGCCGTTGGTTCTTGTGGATTCAACGGTCCAGATTGAATCGATGATCAGAGGAGAAAAGCTCATCGCATTGGGAATTTTGGGGAAAACAAACAAAGGCATGAGTTTTTGCGATTGCGATTAGGCCTTAGCGCTTGGTCGTAGCATGGGTTATATGGAGAATAGGGGCTAGGGCTAAGGCTAAAAGGGGCTTAAGGCCTTAGTGTAAAAATAGGTTTTTAGGCCAAAAATTAGTGCTTTTTAAGCCAAACTGAAGGTTCCAATAGGCAAAAGAAGGGATTTTTAAACCAAATAAAGGGACACATAAGGTTTAAAAAGGGTTTCAGGTGGTTTAGAGGTTAAAATGAGGATGTTTTCTGAGGGATCCTTTGAAGGAAACAAAGATTAAAATGGGAATTTTTGTGGGAGTGAAAAGGGGGAAATGGAGCCCTTTTGAAGACAGTTTATTTCAGAAAATAGCAGGGTTCTTTAATGGAAACAGCAGTGAAGACAACTTTGAAGTATAGGGACATCACAAGGCTTGAAGGATGATAAATTTTCAAAGGAAATTTTCACTTGAAAGCTTGAACAGATTTAGCCACTTTTTTGCTTTGACAAAATATTATAGGTGGCTAACAGTGGCTCCACATGAGGATGGCATCTTCTTGAAGATGTCAAGAATCTCAGAAATAATCTTTGGAAGTATGCCAGAGCCCGATCCTTGACCATCGTTTTCTTCTTTGATCAGCTGCTACAAACATGAAAAAATTATATCAGTAGCAATACTTCCCCAAACAACTACCTACCCATCCTACTGTCCTAAATTTTTTTCTTCAAGGAGCGTTTAGACTTGCAGAACTTCCTCATCATTCTTTTTATTGAAAGAAAAAAATAATCTAATTCTAACCTTATTTCTCCATGAGACCAGATTAGACAGTTGGACTCATAACTTCTCTACCTAAAATAATATCTTCCAGGATTAAAATGTCTGGTAGATTTCATTCTCTACATTATAAAACAGAAATTGAAACACAACCAAACCAGGATTAGACTGTCTGATTTGCTGTGGGTCCAAGGCATAAATACAAGCTACACTTGAACTGAAATTTGCAGAAATTAAAAACAAAATTTGAAGGCTTGAAATTCTGAAATTTAAGAGCATCCTTCCCTCTTCTTGTGACTTAGATTTTGAGCTTGTCAGAGTCAAATTTCCTTCTTCATTTTAGCTCTGATTTTGATCTTGTTAGAGTTTTTTCTTCTTCCTTTCTTTTCCGGGTCAGGTTTTGAGCATGTTGGAACTAGCCTTTCACTTTCTCTTGCTCAGGTTTTGATCTGATTTGAGCCCTTCTTTTGGAACTTCATAGGTTCAATATTTGAGCTTGTTTGAACCTTTCTTCTTATATATATATATTTTTCTTTTTTCTTTTTTCCAAACAAAACAGAGAAATGGTATTTACAATGGAAGAGAAAACTTTAAACTGATCTTCAACAGTAATAATGCTTGAGCATCCTGCCATTGACAGGACCCCCAAACAAATCTGTACCATCTAATTCTTGCAGAAAGAATGCATTGGGACCAATGTTGAATTGAATAATGTAAGGGCCTTACCATAAATTGTCAAACTTGCCATGCTTACCCTTATCTTCTCTCCTAGAATCCCATTTGAGCACCTTGTCCCCAATCTTGAAATCACATGCCTTTGTTCTCTTATCAAACAACTTCTTGATGTTCTCTTGCACTTTCTGAGCTCTGTTGTAGACTTCTTCCCTTGTCTGCTAGAGATGTATGGTTTGATTGATCCTCCTTACCATGCTGTCTTCTTCTGACTGTATTTCTTGGACCAATTTTATCACTGGTACTCCCAAACTGGTAGGGAATATTGCATCTACTCCATATACAAGCTGATAGGGAGACATTCCAATGGATTTATTTGTTGTCAACCTGTCTGCCCATAAAGCATGCACCAACTTGTTGTGCCATGATTTTTTATTTTCTTCTAGCAGCTTCTTGATGATGGTCACCAAACTCTTATTTGATGATTCTACTAGCCCATTACCTTGAGGGTAATAAGTAGTAGAATGACCAAGTGCATTCTGATACCTGTGATAAAAATCAATCATCTTTTTGGAACCAAATGTAGCAGCATTTTCAGTGATAATCTTCCTAGGGAAGCCAAATCTAGATAGGATATGGTCTTCAAGGAATTTTATGATAACTGAGTCTCTGGCATTCCTAGAAGGGATGGCCTCTATCCATTTGTTGAAATAGTCAGTGGCTGTAAGTATCCATTTATGTTGGGAAGATGAAGCAGGATGGATTTCCCCTATGAAGTCTAGGCTCCACTGTTGAAAAGGAGCTTCAACAGTGATTGGTTGTAAAGGTAAAATAAGGAGTTTTATTTTTCCTTCAAAGATTTGACACTTGTGGTAGGAAACTATCATTTTATGGAATTCTTGGAAGAGGGTGGGCCAGTAATAGCCAGCTCTAAGGATTTTATTAGCAGTGGTTTTCCAGTAGAGATGGCCTCTACACTCTCCTTCATGAAACTCATGCTTGATCCTCTCTGCATCAACTTCAGGCAAACATTTAAGCAATAAACCATTGGCATTTTTCCAATACAAACATTCATTTAAAATGCAATAATTTCTAGCTTTCAACTTTAAAAACTGTTCCTTTGTCTTAGATAGATCAGGAGGAGCATTAAGATTTACAAGTACATACAAGATATCAGCATACCAAGGTGAGTTTTGGAACTGTTCTTCTACAATGGGAGCTGGTAATCCTTCCTATTCGTCCAAAGCATCTACCATATTAATATCAAGGGCTTGTAAGTTAGATTCAACCATTAATTGTGCTAAGCCTTGACCCTTGATGAGTTTAATGGGTTTTATTTCCAAATCATATTCTTGTATCACAGCAATCCACTTGCCTCTCTTTCCATCTGGATCTTGTGACAAAATGTAGTTTACCACTATGCTAGGAACAAAGGAAATAATATGGGAATGTAAAATATACACTCTGAAATCTTTTAATGCCTTTACCAAAGCATAGGCCTGTTTTTCCATGATATTATATTTCAGAGGGGCATCTCTTAATGCCTTGCTAAAAAATGCAATTGCCTGCTATTGTCCCTCTGGTTTTTTTTGCAATAAGACAGCAGCCACCGTATGTTCTGATGCAAATGAGAAGATGAGGAAATATTTTGTAAATTCTGGGCTGATGAGAACTGGTGCCCGGGTGAGTGCATGTTTTACCAATTCAAAAGACTTCTTGGCTTCTAGAGTCCATTTAACTCCTACCTCTTTCTTTAGCATGTTTGTCATGTTTCTAAGGAGTTCTACTAGGTTGGGTATAAATCTCCTCAAGAAGTTAATCTTCACAATAAAGGACTACAATTCCTTGATGTTTATTGGGTGGCTAATTTGCAATATTCCCTCAACTCTTTTTGGGTCTATTTTAATCCCCTTTTCAGATATAATATGACCAAGAAGTTTACCTTCTTGGAGAGAAAACACTGTCTTTTTGGGATTTAAAGATAGCCCATACCTCCTGCATTTCTCAAAGACTTTTCTCAGATTTTTAAGGTGTTCTTCATCAGTTTTGGAATAAACTATAATGTCATCAAGGTAAATTATAATGAAGTAACCTATTTCTTCCGAGAATGCAATGTCCATGGCTCTTTGAAAGGTTGCACCAATGCTCATTAATCCAAAAGGCATTTTCACATACATAAAAGTGCCCCAAGGAGTGGTGAAGGTTATATCAAGTTGATCTTCTGGGAGTACTAAGACCTGGTTATACCCTGAAAAACTATCTAACAGATAAATCCTCTTAGAACCAACTACCCTTTGTAGGATGTGTTCCATTTTGGGCAAGGGGTAATTGTCCTTTAAGGAGGCTCTGTTTAAGTTTCTGAAATCAATGCATAGGCTTATTTCTTCTGTCTTTTTCCTTACAACCACCAGGTTAGATACCCAATCCGAAAACCTCATAGTGACTATGATTCCAGCCTTATGCATTGTCTTAATTTCTTTTTCTACCAGAGGTAACTGTACAAGGTTTATTCTGCGCAGTTTTTGCCTAAAAGGTTTTTGGTTTTCTTTCAATGGAATTTTATGTTGGATGATCTCTGTGTCATAGGCTTTCAAATCTTCATAGCTCCAAGCAAAAACATCAACAAACTCTTTAAATAAATAAATGTATTTTTGTTTGATATGTGCTGGCAAAGTTTTAGATAATTTGATCATTTTAGGCTTGTCTTTGCTGCCTATATTGCATTCTTCAATATCAGATTCAGTGGGTTCTATAGTAGGTTTCTTTGCCCATCATTAAAATCAAAGAGGTCTTCTAGGGGTGCTAGTCGTCTGGATATGCTTTTGTCTTTGGACTGCAGTACCTCTATGTCCTCTTCTCCTTTTTGGTTTTCAAACTCTTTGGTCAGAATGTTTATTTCTGTAGTAGGGAATGGTTTTTCTTCATCAGGGGGTTCTTTATCCAGACAGTTTTCATTGGACTTGGAGTTTGAATCAGGAATTTCAAACTCATTACTAGAAAGTAGGAAATCCTCTATCTGTTTTTCACCCTCAAAACCTGTCAATATTTTTCATTATCTGGTACTTCTGGTCTGTATTTTGTTTGAACAATGATCTGTTTGTCATTAAGTGGTCTCTGATATGAACTAGCATCACAGGCCAATCCATTTGCAAGTATGTTTTGACTTCTAGGGACAAACACAAGCTCGTATTCTGCAAATGTTTTCAACATATCCATGGCCTCATTTCTATATGTCCTCAATCTGGGATGTTTGGCAGTGTACTCTCCATTTATCTATTTGATGACCAGTTCTAAATCTCCATGAACAACTATCCTCTTAGCTCCTAGTTTTTTCAATAGATGCAGTCCTAAGAGGAGGGCTTCATACTCTGCTATGTAATTTGTGCATTTGAAATTTATCTTGAAGGCATGACTCTCAGCATAATTGTTTTCATTATTGTGCAACCATACCCCAGCTCCTACATTCCTTTCAGTGCAGGACCCATCAAAGCTCATGCTTCATAAGGGATTGTTTGCAGATTTGTTATTAGTTTCATCCCTACTGTCATCTTGTTTCCTGTGGTCAGCAGGCTTATGGGTAATCTGCTCTATACAGTCTTGGTTCATATTTTCTAACTCTGTAGATTGTTCAGATGTTTCTTCTACATTTTCCTCTGTATCTAGAGCTGCCATTATGTTTAGATTTCTGGGCCTTACCCTCCTGTTTAAATTTTTGTTCTCTAGCTCTTGTTCATCTGTAACCTCATCATTGTAAAGGATAAAAGAGTCTAGGTCTATATGGACAAATTAAAGAGGAGAATTTTCTAGTTTCTCTGGGCTGCTTACCATGAATTTCATGTGTGCTTCCCTATATAGTCTTTTAAGCTGGCTGAAAACAAGGATAGTGGCATATGTCATGTCCATTTGCATTGTACCTTATAGCTTGGCACCCCATGACCTTGACAGCAACATGGCATACTTAGGGGGTACATCAGCCACTACAACATCCATTACCATGCACTTGGTTGGGATTTGGGTCAAATTCACACAAAGATCCTTGATCAGGCCCAAAAATTTCACTCTACCAGAGTCAAAAGAATATAAATCCTTATATGGTCTGGTTATCTCTAGGCCTAACTTTTCCATGATCACTTTTGGCATGAGGTTGTGTGAAGCCCCTAAGTCATGCATAGCATTATGTAGGATTTTTTCATGGATATTGAGACTAACATAGAAAGGAGGCACTACTCCTTCCTGAAATTTCCCTTCAATTTTTGGGCCAAACAAAAGAGCTGGTTGATCATCATTTAAGTTAACAGAATCATTGTTCTCTCCTAAGTTTAAAGATTTCAATATTTGACATTTATATGCATCCTGGGTGGCCAACTTAGTGAGAGGGACAAAAATTTTGATTTTGGCAATCTCACTTTTCAGTTTGAAAGGAGACTGACTCTTTGAAAGGCTCATTTCTGTTTTGTTGGTCACTGTTTTATTGGTAAGATTGGCTTGCTGATTTTCACTATGTACATTGGTTGAAACTGTTTTTCCCAGGGAATTAGCTGCAATGCTAGTGCTGTTGGTTTCTTGACTTAGTTTATCAGTGGCTTGGATGTCTTTGTCCTTGTTTTTTCCAGAACTCTCAGCTGTTGTTTTGTTGCTTTCAACAGTTCTTTTAAGAGCTTTTTTAGGTATTTTCTTAATAGTGATTTCAGAGGTTTTTGGTTTGGGAGCTTCCAGATGCTTTTTACTTATGAGGTCATATTGTTCTCAGACCTGCATGATGGCATTCTTGAATCCTAACCTATAGTCTTCAGATTCTAACCCCCCCTCATCCCAATGTATGTGTGAGTTTTGGTTATCCACTTCCACCATGTTTATAATAGTTCCCTCTGTCTCTTCTATTATTCCCTCATCCTCATCAAGGAAATTTTCTTGAAATGGAGGTATGTTTTGTTGGTCAGAATCCCTCTGTCTATTAGGGGTAATGTTTCTCTTAAAGTTTTGGTTCTGGTTTTGAGTTTCGTTTCTATTCTAATTATTGACTTGGAAAACCATTTTTTCCATCATTCTTTCTATCCTCTCCATGTTTTTGGCTAAAATATCATATTTGGAATCAGATGTAGAAGCTATGGTGTCTTCCCTATAGGTTACCTTCTTTTCAGCCCTCATCCTAGCTCTCTTTTCAATTAAGTTTGCCTCTACACTTACAACTCCCTTCTGCATGTCTTCTAGAGTTGAATAATCTCTCTCCCTAAGTTGATAGGCCATGTCACCATTGAAACCTTCAGGGTATTTCACTAATTCCATTCCTTAGGGAGGTTTCATGTGGGGTGGAAGAGCATTGTAGACACTGTTAAATCTGGTGGAGTAATCATGAACACTCTCTCCCTGATTTCTCTTAAGATTTTTATATTCTGCTAATATTTGGAGAGGGTTGCTTTTGACTTCCCATTTGTTTATGAAAGCTTGATGTAAAGAGGGAAGGTCATTGATGCTATTAGGAGTCAAGCCTTTAAACCACTTTTTTACTTCTCCTCCTAAACTTTGAGCAAATATTCTCATTTTAACGGTCTCATCATCTATCTCCATGTAATCAAATGCATCTTCCATTTTGTCTACATGTTGTTGAGCTGTGGTAGATTCTTTTCCAGTAAAATGGGGGATTTTAGACTGATAGTCATTGGGCAAAGGAACCAAAGGCTATGGCAATACTAGGGGAGCATACCATGCTGCCATGATAGTGTTTTGTGGAGGTAAAGGATTAGTTTGAGCAGCAGGGATATGGATGACAGCAATGCTTGGACCAACAACAGACTGTTGAGCAAATTTATGGTGAGAGAGACCCAAGTTATGAATGAAATGTATATCAGGAGGTGTGGATGGAGGGGTTTCTCTGTCACTAATATGTTGACCACTATGTGGTGGTGAACTTGGGGGCTCAAAGTCTGTCCGATCTATACCACTGAATGACTTAGTTCTTGGTAAATCACTTGGTAAATCTAAGTCAAATTGAGTGTCTGATAGAGCTGCAAGGTTTTCTGGTACTGAGATAGATTTATGAATGGGTATGACAATAGTTGGATCCCTAGAGGCGTGAGACTTCCTAAGAATTCTCTTTAGATTGTCAACTATTTCAGGGGGATTTGGATCAGGATAAGCTCTAGTATGGATTTTTCTTGAGGCCAGTATGTTAAGTCTTCACACTCAATGAAGAAAGTTAGCTAGGTGTGACAGTCTTTAAGAGGCCAACTATCTTTAAACAAAGAAGCTTAATCCTATGTGTTTCCTTTAGTATGGATGATGTTGTAATGAAACTGGTCTCCCAGTGGAGTCTTGTGGGAACAAAGATAATCAGCAGGCCTACTGATCACCAATGGAGTCTTTTGGTCATTTAGGAACTGTGGAGTCACTAGGTGGAGGGTTTAGAATGTTTCTAGAAGATTTACTGTCCACCACAGTGATTAACTACCAAATCAACGCTAGCTTGGTCTTCTTTGAGTTCTTAGAGATGTTTAAGGAGTGTTTTACTCAAAGCTCCCCAACGGAGTCGCCATTATGTTGTGGTTCCTGTGATTTGGAAAATTTGGCAATACCAAATGACAAGACAACATCAAACCACTTTGGGATCTCAGGATCTAGCCCTCCTGGATCCAGAGAGGGATCTCTCTATAAAGGTGAAGAAATATATATCTTTGACGTTCAATTTGAGGTATTAGGCTAGTTATAGAGCACAAGGGTTTTTGTTTTGTTTGTTTGTTTGTTTGGTTGGGAAACATGAAAGAAGGGTTCAATGTAAGGTAAAGGAATGAGAAAAGAAGGATTTTTGGCAATGGGGAGATAATTCAAACAAAACACAAGTCCATTGGGCAATGGGGTCATAAAATGGTTTACTTGCAATTCAAATATCCAAGGCTTTCAAATGGGCTAGTCATCTATATCAGAGGATCTTTTAAGATGATAGTATGGGATGAAATAATAAGGAAATGAATGGGAATGACAAGGAAAACCTTCCAAGGTGACCACTTCGGAGTAAATCTAGGGACAGGGCATGCCTTAACCTCTATGATCTAAACTCCTAACGAGGCTAACTCTGAAAGAAAACAATCCAACAGTCCTCTTGATTACTTTCAGACAATAGAAAACACTCAAGTTTGACACAGAGTGAAGTCTAAGATCAGAGAAAGACTTTTAACCTTCTCTGCTTTCGACCTTCAAATCAAAGGGATCTTAGAAAGGATAACTGTTAGAAAAGGAACCTAGGGGATAGGGCTAACTCTAAATCTCCCAATTTCCCAATTCTTTTAGCTGAACCAAACAAGAACATCCAAGAAAAAAAATCTAAATTCATACATCAATAAGCATGGACAAACAACTTCTATACTGGTTAAATTATATTGAATTTTTTCTTAGATACATAGATAGCAGAAAAAATAAAATATAAGAAAGTGCCAGAAGCATTAGGGTACTTGTAGTAGTATATCCTAAGCTAAAATTACTGATTCTTATCAGAGAAAATGAAACATGATATATAACAGAGGGAAATCAGTAACAAAGATAGAACACATCACCATTGATTTAGATCAGGATCCAATGAACATGCTTCTCATATTAGAAGAGAAAAACCAGTCACATACATCCTTGTCCAATAGCTTGATATCATCCAGAAATCATCTCCTAGCCTATTTACAACTACTACTCACAGAACTCTAACTCAGTAAAACAACTTACGATCAGTGTTTTCACAATATCCAACCAACATTTACAATGTATTTCTTATGAGTTATTATAGGTGAAAGAGCGACAATAATGGTAGATAGAACTTAAATGATTCATTAAAATAGAGGGAGAAGTGTCTTTCAAAGCCCATTCTGTTTTAATATCTTTACATTGACTTTCAATACTCTTTAGATGAATTAGGGACTTCTTCAGTTTGATAATAACTCCAAGGGTATGTTCCATGAAGTACTTTCTGGCTGTAGGTACTCTGTTTGTACTCTGAGACAAGAAAGGATGAAAGGATGAAGATTTTCCTCTCAGGTCTTCCATGCTTTGTAACTAATGCACTAATAGTTATTTAGGACTTCTTGTCAGAGTAGTAACTACTCTGGAGCTCGATGAATAATAGAGAATGGGTAGTAGTGATTTTGGTCCTTTCTTCAATAAAAGGAACGTCCTGCTGATATGTCCTCTGCACTATTGCGATCAATGATTTGCATTTAATCTGTGTAGACTGTGGATTATGCTTCTTGATCTTCAATATTATGCTCTTAACCCTTTGATCCCTTTTATCACTTCTTTAGTGATCTCCGACTCTGCGATGGTATTTCACCATGGCTGTGATTGTGAAAACAATGTGAATTCACCACATGTAATCCCTGCAAAACACAATAAACACATTATAAAAACCTGAGGGAGTGAGGATGGTTGCTTCAAAGGCTCATGGGAATGGAGGAGCAATGAGGGAAAAGTGAGCGCAATGGAAGAATGGGGAAAAACACTGGCAGAGTAGCTAACCAGGTGCTTTGGAAGTTTGGGCGCGAGGATAAACTGGGACTGTTAGATCAGGATGATCTACGACAGAGATTGTCCAATGAAGTCATTTGAGAGGTTAGATGAATGGAGAATGAAATAAAAATGAGAAATAATGTGGGCCATTAGATTAGGACAAATAACGGTGGAGATCTTTCGATGGTTTCATTTAAAAGATCGGATGAATGGAGAGCAGACCGGGCGAGATTAAATCAGAGCCGTCCGATTAGGACAATCGACAGCGAGATCGTCTGATGGAATCATTTGGGAGAATAGGTAAAAAATGAATGAACGGGGTTGTGATATGATAATATCCGTCTGATCTCAGAGATCGACGGTAGAGAATAACTATGGAAATGATGTTGCAGAGGGCGGTAAGGCAGAAAACCAGAATGGTTTTCGCGTAGCGTTCAAGTGGATTTATATTTTGGCCAAAAAAATAAGATACCATACACTAATTGCCACGCAGATTTCTAAAAACACCCATTTCACGTAATTTTGAAATGTTAAACCTTGGCCACAGAAAAAACGCAAAATGGGTTTTAAGCCGTTGGATCTAGAGGGTTAGATCAAACGGTGCGGGTTGCACATGATAGGAGGTAAGATACACAGGCAAAAAGGTGGGTAGAGTCAATGGTGGTTTAGATCCTGACCGTTGGATCTTGGGAACGGATGGTCGAGATCTGTTGATGGGATAGAATGAGAAGGGCGGGGCTCTAAAGAGCGGGAGTAATGTGGATCGTTCGATCAAGCTTTATCAATGGATGAGATTTAATCGGAGGTCAGGATGGTGAGGGGTTATGGGCGGAGAGCAATGAGATCCTGGCCGTTGGTTCTTGTGGATTCAATGGTCCCGATTGAATCAGCATTGCGATGACGAGGGGCTGCGAATGAGGTGCGATTGAATCCTGACCATTGATTCTTGTGGATTCAATAGCTGAGATTAAATCGTAGGATCGACATCAGAGGAGGGAAGGCGAACGGGACTTTGGATTTGTGATGTGCAATTAAGCGCTGGGCGTTGGATCGAAAGAGATTAATGGTCAGGATTGAATCGGTGGGCATGGGTGATGGGCTCATGAGCGGAGCGAGACACAATCTTGGCCATTGGTTCTTGTGGATTCAACGGCCAGGATCAAATAGGGGAATTAGACCATCGGGGGAAAGAAAAAAGGAAGACTGTGTTTGCGCGATGCGATTAAGCGCTGGCCATCGGATCGGAAGAGATCAACGGTCAGGATTAGATCGGAGGGGGAATGATAGAGGGCCTATGAGCGAAGTGCGATTGAATCCTGGCCGTTGGTTCTTGTGCATTCAACAATCCAGATTGAATCGGTGATCGGAGGAGAAGAGCTCATCGCATTGGGAATTTTGGGGAAAACAAACAAAGGCATGAGTTTTTGTGATTGTGATTAGGCCTTAGCGCTTGGTCATAACGCGGGTTATATGGAGAACAGGGGCTAGGGCTAAGGCCGAAAGGGGCTTAAGGCCTTGGTGTAAAAATAGGTTTTTAGGCCAAAAATTAGTGCTTTTTAAGCCAAACTGAAGGTTCCAATAAGCGAAAGAAGGGATTTTTAAACCAAATAAAGGGACACATAAGATTTAAAAGGGTTTGGGGTGGTTTAGAGGTTAAAATGAGGATGTTTTCTGAGGGATCCTTTGAAGTAAACAAAGATGAAAATGGGAATTTTTGTGGAAGTGAAAAGGGGGAAATGGAGGCCTTTTGAAGACAGTTTCTTTCACAAAACAACAGGGCTCTTTAATGGAAACAGTAGTGAAGACAAATTTGAAGGATAAGGACATCACAAGGCTTCAAGGATGATAAATTTTCAAAGGAAATTCTCACTTGAAAGCTTGAACAGATTTAGCCACCTTTTTGCTTTGACAAAATATTATAGGTGGCTAACAGGGTCATTTTTGCTGCAGTATGAAAGGAAGTGTTATACCACCATCCAGCGAGAGGTAACCACTTGACCCATTGTGTTTGTTTATCAGATACAAAACAACGAAGATATCCTTCCAAACATTTATTTACTATCTCAGTTTGACCATCAGATTGAGGATGATAAGATGAGCTATGAGCTAATTGAGTACCCGAACAAGAAAATAACTCCGTCCAAAAATTTCCAGTAAAAATGGGATCTCTGTCGCTCACAATAACCCTTGGGCTTCCATGTAGCTTTTGAATTCTGTCCATAAATGTAGTAGCAACTATACTTGCTTTAAATGGATGAGATAATGCACAAAAGTGTGCATACTTAGTAAGTCTATCAACTACCACCATGATGACACTCTTTCCTTCGGACTTAGGTAAACCTATGATAAAATCCATTGAAATCTCCTCCCAACGTTGACTTGGAATGGATAAAGGTTGTAGAATACCCGGGGTCTTAATTGTCTCAACTTTATTCTCCTGGAAAACCAAACATTCCGCCACAAACTTTTGAATATCAGATTTAAGGCCATCCCAAAAAAATTCTTTCTTCACCCTGTGGTATGTTTTTAAAAATCCTGAGTGTCCTCCTAAAGGAGAAGTGTGCAATTCCAGAAGAATCTTTTGTTTTAGTTGGGAATTCTTACAAAGATATAAGCGATCTTTGTACCATAAGGAATCATTTTTCCAACTAAATGTATCAGATGTACTAGGATCTTGCTGCAACTTTTGAATGAGTATCCACACTTCTTCGTCCTTCTTCCATTCATCCCTTGCTTCGGTTATCCAATCTGGTTGGATAATAGATATGGCACAAAGAAATGCTTCCACCTCTTCATTCTTTCTTGAGAGTGCATCTGCAACAACATTTAGCTTCCCTTTTTTGTAGATTATTTCAAAGTCATAACCCAACATCTTTGTGACCCATTTTTGCTGCTCTTCTGAAGATATTCTTTGTTCCAAAAAGTGTTTAAGACTATCATGATAAGTTTTTACCTTGAAGTGTCTTCCCATTAGGTAAGTTCGCCATTTCTTTAGTGCATGCAGTATTGCTAACATTTCCTTCTCATAAATAGGTTTCTGTAAATACTTTCCTTTGATTGGATGACTTTCAAAAGCAATGGGTCTTCCTTCTTGCATTAAAACAACACCATTTCCATTTCATGAGGCATCACATTCCACAATAAAGGTTTTTGTGAAGTCTGGCGTAGCTAAGACCGGTGCTAGGCACATTGCCTCTTTAAGATGTTCAAAGGCCTTAGTTGCTTCAGGAGTCCATGAAAATGCATCTTTCCTCAATAATGTTGTTAGAGGTGCTGCTATTCTCCCATAATTCTTAACAAACTTGCGATAATACCCTGTTAACCCGAGAAATCCTCGCAACTGCTTTATGGTTGTGTGGACTTTCCATTCCTTAATGGCTTTAATTTTGTTAGGGTCTACTTTAACACCCTCGTGAGATACAATATGACCCAGATATTCCACCTCTTGTACTCCAAAGAAACATTTGGATTTTTTTGCATATAATTGTTTCTCATGCAATAGTTTGAGCACCCTGTCAACATGTTCAACATGATCCTTCCAAGACCTGCTGTAGATTAGTATATCATCAAAAAATACTAGCACAAATTTTCTAAGGAAGGGTTTGAAAATGGAATTCATCAACCCTTGAAATGTAGAAGGTGCATTGGTAAGGCCAAAAAGCATGACCAAAAATTCGTAATGACCCTCATGAGTTCGGAATGTTGTTCTCGGAATATCTTTAGTCTTCATTCTAATTTGATGATATCCTGAACGAAGCTCCAACTTGGTAAAATAAATTGCTCCATGTAATTCATCCAATAATTCATCAATCACAGGAATGGGAAATTTATCTTTAATGGTGAGCTTATTGAGCTCCCTATAATCCGGACACATGCACCATGATCCATCCTTCTTGTGTACCAATAATACAGGAGCAGAGAAAGAAATTTGACTAAGTTGAATTATACCAGCCTCTAACATTTCTGCAATCACACGTTCAATTTCTCTCTTTTGGACATAAGGATATCTATAAGGCCAGATGTTTGGAGGAACACTTCCTAGAATCAAATGAATAGCATGATCATGATCATGAATAGGTGGGAGTCCTTTGGGAGTTTCAAACACCTTGGAATTATTGTCCAAGACTTTTTGGAGATCTAAAGAAATAGATGATTTTGATGTTGGAACTTCTAGTGAGCATAATTGTGCAATTATGCCTCGTTGTTCTTTCTTTAGAACCTTTTTCATGACATTAGAGCTTATTATCTTTCTCGGCTTCCCTACACTACCCGTAATTTGACTTCTTTTCCTTCTAAAAAAAAATTCAAGAAAAGTTGTTGAAAATTAAAAGCTACCGTCCCCAAAGATTGTAACCATTGTACTCCTAGTACAACATCAACACCTCCCATAGGAATGGAAAGCATTGGACCATTCAATACATATTCCCCCATGGTTAGCTTGATATTATGGCATTTTCCAGAGCAATTTATAGTTCCTCCATTTGCAACCATAACTTGCGATTCTGGTGCTGGGTATAGGAAACAATTCAATTCCTTGGCTACCTTACAATGAATAAAATTATGGGTACTACCTGAATCAATCAACACTATTACCTTTTTCTTTTTGATATGTCCTTCTATCTTGAGAGTTTGAGGAGTGGTAATTCCTGCCAATTCATTACATGATATGGTCAGACTCATTTCTTCCTCTTCTAGGGTTGGTTGGTGGTGTATATCCTCTTCTTTTCAAGATTCTTGTTCATTTTCTTCTTCCTCTTCACAATCTATGTAAAATAATTTCTTCTCAGCACACTTATGACCTTTAGTGTATTTGCTATCACAACTGTAGCAAAGCCCTTTTGCTCTTTTTTCTTCCAATTGTTGTGGTGTCAACCTTGTAGATTGTGGAAATCTAGGTGTAGCAACACTTCCTTCTTTATAGAATTGAGTGGTAGGCTTCCTTGTCGCCATAATTTTACATTCAACTTTTCTTGCCAACCTGAATGCCTTCTCCAATGAATCAAGTTCCAAAACGCGAACTTCATGTTGGATGTTATCCTTTAAAGTGCCTATGAAGAGATCAATCATGTTTTCCTCTGGAATATCAGTTACCCTTATATTCAATTTTTGGAAGTCCTCAATGTGCTGCCCCACTAAACCCTTTTGTTTGAGATTTATCAATTGGCTAAAGAAGGTGTTGCTCTTCATATCCTCATAATGTGCTATCATTTCCTCCGTAAAAATTGACCAAGTGACAATTTTTTTACGGGAGCAAAGCCATCGATACCATACAAATGTATTTTGTTCTAAATGTAAATTTGCAATGTGTACCTTTTGTGTGTTTTGCACATTATGGAGATCAAAATATTGCTCCATCTGTAGTATCCATGTTACAGGATCCTTTCCATCAAACTTCCTCATATCAATTTTTGGAATATGGTGGTTCTTCCCTCCAACAGTAGAGTTTATGAAATCACGATTAACATTTATTTTGTTCTCATCATGAGTTTCCTCTACTATCTTTTCACCATTAGGAAACATTTCTTGTATCAACTTTGCCAAACCTTCAATGTCTACTTTTAGATCCTTCTTCATGTTTTCCATGTTGTCTTTCATTTTTTCATCGATCTTAACTTCCATGTCATCCATCTTAGCTTCCATGCCCACTTCCATGCCATCCATCTTAGCTTCCACGCCTTTCTTCAAACCATCCATCTTAGTTTCCATGACTTTCTTCAAAACTTCCATTTCATTTTTTGTTGTTCTTTACGAGAGCGAAATTTGTTGCACTTGCTCTTGTAATTTTGATATTTCATGTTTCCATTCTTCGTCTTCATGAGTCATAGTAGAGCCTTATAAAGGCTTAATGGGTGTTGAATTATTTTTAGGGGCCATTTTAGAATCCAATACTGATATCTATTCTATAATATTCCCTTGGAATCAATTCAACTTGATTCTTCAAACAAGACTTACGCAATTCAGGAAAAAAAAATACACACCTTTTACTTGCTTTTGAGGAGCTCGATATTGAAATTGAATTATCTCTATAATTGCAGATCCTCAATATCTGAAATTCTGCCCCGTAGTAGCTCTCTGAAGATTTTTTCAAATGCCTTGGTATGATCTGATTTGGATTCTTCAAGGCAAATTTATGTCCAATCTCCCACAATGACCCAATTTTGGATTGGTTCAGTAGAGCGAACTTGTATGAATTGCCACGTGTCACAGTTTCCTCTTTTGGCTCTAAAATTGATAGAACAAAAACTAGAATTCGTGTACTTGCAGACACTTTTTACAGCATTCCAATCTGATGCTCAGAGAGAGAGAGCTCTGAAGCTTTTCCCATGATCACCTCTTTGAGATGAAATTCAGAAGCCTCAAAAAGCCCTAACTTTCACAGATCATTTCTCCGAAAATATTGTGAACCAATATCTGAAATTTTGTGACGATGTTCCTCAGGATTTTGGCTTCGCACTCAAAAAATTTCAGCTTCTGAACCTTTGTAGAAAAAAATTTATTATGACAATACCACGATGACCTGTTTAGGATAAATTCAGGAGCCTACAAAATGACCTAACTTTCATAGATCATATCTCCGAAAATATTGTGAACCAAGCTCTAAAAATCGGCGACGATGTTTCTCAGGATATTGGCTTCGCACTCTAAAAATTTAAGATTTTGAACCTTCGTAGAAAAAACTTTATAGCGAAAATTCCACGCTGACCTGTTTGGAGCAGCAAACCCAAGAATCTCAAAGCTCTGATACCAATTGTTGTGAAACCAGCTCCAAAAATAGAAGAAAAGAGATATCAACGCCTTATAAATAAGCCACTTCGAGGGGGAAACCTCCAATAAATTACATTAATGAACAATTCTTGGATGATACAAATTACAAAACCTCCTTTCTATATATAGGAGTCCATGGGGCCACAATGTAATCCTAGTGAAGATACAATGTAATCCTAGCCGAGCTAACAATAATAATTTAAGGGCATAATAATAACAATATGGGGGTTACAAGGGTACAATAATAACAATAAGGGGGTTACACTAACAACAATAAGGGACTATACTAGTAATATAGGGACCTAACAATTAATACCAACTTATATGATGAGCTGAATTTGGTGCGGCAGTCATGCGAAAAAATTCTCCAAGTCTAAAGTTAGAAGGATAGAATCAGCAGGATCAATTCCACCGATCGTAGATAATAAAGCCTTCCGTTGAGACAAACGACTCTGAAGTACTTCTAATGTAGACATTGAAGATAGTGCCTGAGCCAGATCCTCAACAATACTGTAATGCTGAGCAATACGAGCATTGGGATTGTAAGAAGACTTAAGGAGTACACCTTTGGAAGGTGGTCACACAACGGGCTCTGTAATGGGCCTTTCAATCTGAAGAGGGCCAGAAGTAGGTGGAGGAGGAGGACCATCAACAATCTCTTTCCCCGCTTTCTAACATGATCTAGTATAATCTTTCGACCGAGTAGTGATAGAAATGGATGCATAACCATTCATCATGAAAACCTGAGAGCCAAATGGGGTAGAGGGTTGAGGTTTCTCTACCATATGGGTCTGCTGTGATGGAAAAGGTTCTTTGAGAACAACCGTAGTTCCCTAGGTGCCTTTGAGAAATCTACTTACTTTGGCCCATCGAGGACAGTCCTTGGTGTAGTGCTCTTCGTCACAAATCAAACAGGGGTACTTCGACTTACGCTGTGAACCATCATCATCACGAGTCTTTGACGAATCATGTTTCGGGGTATCAGCTTTGGCCTTACCTTTACCCTTATTTTTTCCCTTGGAAGCCTTATCCACTGGATTGGCTTGAACAACATTGACTTCCACAGTTGTACCAGAATTCGGGGTAGGCTGAGAAGTAGTATCATTGGAAGGATTAGACTTTTGCTTCCCAGGTTTTGAAGGATAAGACTTCCAATAAGTTTGAGACATGGAAATGATGATACCATCGACAGATGGTATCGTGGGTGCTTTGGAAGTTCTAGGTTGAGGAGCATCAGGCAAGATATCATACAACGTGCCAGACTGAGAGTACACAAGATCAAGGTACTGGGCATGAGAAATGGCTTGTTCTTTGGTTACACATGCCCCCATAGCTATGTATTTAGCGATTTGATTGACAAACGAGGTAGTGAACGAATCAGTTAGAAGCTGATCAGGAATATCAAACTTGATCAAGTGATGACGGCGCCTCCATTCATGAATATGATCTGAGATATGAGTAGCTCGGTCCTATCTCAAGGATGTGAGGAGGTGCATCCCAGTCTCATAACGAACTGGTAAATGAAAATGTGTAAGGAACACCATGGCTAAAGAGTTGAAATATTGAAAGATGCCACAAGACAGTTCAATGTACCACTTTGCAGCGGCACCAGTAAGAGTGTGTTGTAAAAGATGGAGTCGGATGGAATCGTCAACCCAAGTGTTAAAGGAACACCATAAGTGGTAGGTCATAACATGCACTTGGGGGTCTTCTCCGGACTTGCCCTCAAACTTAGGACAATCACCAAGAATCTTAGTTGGAACTGGAGGCCAATACGAGTTATGAATAATTGGATCGTTCGTTAAATTTGACCCATCTGGCAATTCCAGCATAGCGAGAAATGGTAATTGAGGATTAAAAGGCACCAGAGGTCTTTGATAAGGACCCGTGTTAGCATTCCACCTAGTCTGGGAGAAATTTTTCCCCCATATGTTTTGTCCCCGAGGATTATGACCATAGGGGTTATAATCTTGATAGTTCTGCCCATACTGGGGTTGAGGACCGGGATACAAATTCTGAGCATACCATTGAGGTCCTTGCTGAGCAACGTATGAATTTTGTTGTGGAATGTAAGCATTGCCTTGAGGTGGATTATACACCATATGGGATTGATTTTGACGGTAATAAGTGAAACCTTGGGGCGCACTATATACCGCCTGATATTGACCTTGAAAAGGGTAATTATTGTCTTGAGGTTGAGCAGGTGGACCCTGCTGAGCAGGTTGAATGGGTTGCTGAGCTAGTTCAACGGGTTGAACTGGTTGTTGGGCTGGTTAAATAGGTTGAACTAGCTGCTGAGTGGGTTGAGCAGGTTGAAATAACTGCTGAGTAGGTTAAATCGGCTGCTGAGGCTGGGCAGGTTGTCCCTGATGAGCATGTTGGCCTCAATATTGAGGACCACCAGGTTTCCCTTGTGGAAGGGGCTGGCCCAATGGTTGCGATGGACCAGGTTGTCCTTGTTGACCAGGTTGACCCGGAGCAAGACCGTAGGATTGTCCTTGTTGCACAAAAGGTAGTCCCTATGGTGGATACATTTTCCCCCCAGGAACGCAAGATGCTCCTGGTTGATATTTATATTGAGGTTGACCAGAAGGACCGTAGGGTTTTTGGACTGAAGGTTGACCCTGTAAGGGTTGTCCTTGCAGACCATAAGCTTTTCCCTGCTGGATCAAAGGTTGTCCCTGTGAGGGTTGTCCTTGTAGACCCGAGTTTTCCTTGTATCCTTGGCCCTCGATGAGGGACGGTCCGATAAGGATCAGCCGGAGGCAGATAAACAACCCGATTTGGATCAATAGGGGGAAAATATATAGGATTATCGTAGACATCATAGTTATGTGGGGGATTGACAAGAGCTTGGGGCTGCTGAGAACCCTGAGATTTCTACTACTGAATAGCCAAAAAATACTCTTTGAAAGTAAGGTTTCCAGGAATAGCAGAATAATTCGTAGCCACGCTAGAAGCAGGCATGGCCTCTGCAACATGAGGTTGTGATTTACCCGGGTCGGGATTGACAGGCCGTGTGGGATTAATAAAGATAGACCTGCGAGTGTGAAAAGATCCTAATGACTGATGTGTAACAACTGGTGTAGATGAAGCCACACAAGAGGTAGGTTGGATTGGGATAGATGTAATAGTGACTGATGAGGTAGGTATCGAAGGCGACAGTTCTAATGAAGGAAGGAACGAACTCCTTGGAGGAGTCGAGGTACTGGATTGTGCTATGGACGCAACACCATAAATAATCTGACTCACAGTCCGATAACTAGGTGGAAATGACACCAATTGAGGAGAAGATTGACTAGAAACACGTGGGAGATCTTCTGGGAAAAGTGGATATTCCCCTGTAGAAATAGGCATTTCTTCATTTCCAACAGGACTCGACGAATCCATGTCTGACGAAGCCGTAAGATCTTAAAAAATACAACAAGGACTAGGAGGTAATGCAACGGCTAAAAATGGTGATCCCGAAGTAACGGGAGGGAATTATTCCTCACTCCCAAAACCATACCAAGCACCCTAAGGAGGCCAATTGAACTCAATCGACTCTTCAAAAGGAGATCGGGTAGCGAGAGGTTGAACACTCGGGAGAATAGGCTGTGCAAGCTCGACAAACCTAGTGGACTGAGGGGTTTTGAAAGAAACGTCAGGAAAATAACTACCACTAGGAGGTAGGGAAGAAGAAAACGAAGCTGGTGGTTCCGCCATTGTGACAATATTTCAACACAGGAAGGAAAATGAGATAGCCAATTCAAGGCTTCAAGATCAAACTCTAAGGAATTAAAAAAACAAGCCAAGTAAAGAAATTTTAACGGGCATGTGATCGTGGGTAGTTAATTTTATGACATTGGAACAAAACTTTGATGTTTCATGTTTTAAGAGTCGAGAAACAAACAAAAGATGACTTTAGTCACTTTCAATTTTAAACGAGCGTGAAAGGAAAATTGCTCGATGATCTCTTCTCTTTTTAAGGAGTCACAAAAAGATTGAAATGACTACTCAGGTAATCTAATCAAGAGGGTGTACCAAGTTTCCGAGAACTTCAATATACACCTTGGTGATCATTAAATGAAAGAGAAATGACCAAGGACTTAACGTACGTGCAGTTAGTCTCCCCAAATGCTGTGTTTGGTGTATCACGGTTACAAGGCGGCAGACTCGGCTTCCTATGGATAAAGGATTTGAACCTATGAAGGTCTCCCTTTATATACGCGATGGTATAGGGAGCACAAGTCCGTACTAGTGATGTCTAAGGCCAGATGGCGAACGATAGCTACTAGGTTTAACGATGCCGGAACACGTCACTAGCCTAGACCGCTAAAAATGTCTGTGTTAGGTTCCAATGCTTCCTTAGGTTAATTGAATAAATTTTACAGTTGGTCTTGAATTAATGTTTCAATTTCAAGGCCCTATCGAATTTAATCTCAAATTTCCTAAATGCAAGCTACATGCAGTAGAACACCATTTTCCGTTCAATGAATGCTAACTAAGATAAGGATAGAGATCTTTCAGAAAGCAACAAAAAATGAAAACATACAAAGAAGTCCTCTAATGCATCTAGTACAATCAAAACGGAAACGAAAAAATATTTCCTAGTTAATCAAGCGCTAGTTATGTAAAATAACTTTTCATTTTCGATGCAAACGAAAGAATGTAATTTTTTTATTTTTTTTAATGAATGAAGCACACAATCCACTAATTACATTAAAAACAAAGCAAACACTAGTTTTGGGTACTGTGAATGTAGAGATCAAACCTGAATGATTCAAAAGAAATACAAACACAAATGCACTCAAACCAATGATGCACTCTTTCAAACAAAGTGAAAGCTTTCAAAATGACCCAAATGAGTAATGTGATCTATGCTTGAAGCGAAGAAATGAAGAGTCAAACAACCACAAAAGTAATCGTTCAACAAACCAAAAACTCAAAGGATCAAGAAAGACTAATACAACAGATCATGCAATCGAACTGACCAAATCCAAAAAGATTCGAACTTCAATCAGAAGGCTCAATGAGCGAAAGACACCTAGAAACCCTAAGGCTATGAACTGCACCAATGAGAGAATAGACAAACAACTGAGAAGAGCAAGCCTACAGAAGTAAAAACAATCCCAAAAGACCAATTGAAATCAAGGAAACAATCCAGAGTCAATCACAACTAACCAAAATCTCAGCAAAAGGGTCAAACCAAATCCTACAGGATTTAGCGTGACTGTGAGGCAGTAATCCGTGCCAAACATAGGTTGGTGCTACTGCAACAAAATAAACCTATGCAAATTGGTGCGACTGTTCAAGGAAAACTCGCACCAAGATGGATAACTATGGGAGGAGAGAAGATCCAGTGAGCAGAGGTCAATATTGACACTCTAGATCTGAACAGGAGGATTACAAACAATCAAACAAGTCAAAAAATACAGACAAGCAAGAAAATGACTGAAGTCTACTTGATAAGGAAAATTCCTACTAGGAAATGAAATGAAAATCTCACATTGATCCCCAATGTAGTTGCCAATTTTTTGGGAAGGTAAATCCTCTCTGTGGACAGAGACGATCCCTCTATCCCTCAGAGTGGGTCTAGCAACCAAGGGACAAGCTAAAGTGTAGGTTCCTAATTAATGAATTAAAAGGATAGGGTAGATTGACGTACCTAGAGTCCAACGCTATTGTCACTGTAGTGGTGGTAGCCTCTTGATCTCTGTCTCGATGGGTCACAATCCTTATGCAACTGTGTTCGGATACCTGCACAAAGATCAACAAACAAGAGCAGCATACAAGACGATGATTTCATTCATAATTAACTAACGAGTCAAGGAAGGTTAAGCATATTGCATCAAATAAAACACATTAACCAAAAATGGGACCAAATGATAGTCATGTATATATGTGAATAGAAGAAAGAGTTATAGCCAGAGCCTTGACGTCACAACCTCCTCTAGCGAGGTTTCAATCAAAGCACGTCTCGAAGGATCGTCGGGGAATTAGGATGAGGTGAGGACACAAGCTTAAGCTCTCTCGAAAAAGGTCTCTTTCTGTTCTATCTCTCTAGCGAAATGTTTAGGAATTCTCTTCAGCCTTTCAGCTATAATATGTTCAGCTAGTGTATCAATGGGAGATAGCTTTATTTATAGAGGGAGAGGAGGAGGTTGGGATCCCTATAATGGTGGAAGGGAGGCCTTATCCCCTGGGAGTTTTCCCCAAAAGGTGGAAACAAGAGGCCAAAGGAGGGGGGTCGTGGTTATTCAGTCAAACCACTCTAGATGACTCGCCCACGAAGTTGTTAGGATAAAAACTTTGCCTATATATTTAAAAAACATTCCATAAACAGGTTGGCGTGGGTATCTCACTGGGACAGAGCACCAATGGGCGCGGGGCCCAGTGTTAATCTTTCTCATTGGCGTGAGGGCATAACAGTCTACTAGCACTAAGGCAAAAACATGTGTTTCTGATATTCTACTCAGGGAATTGTCAAAAGAAGGAATCATTAGGGGACTTTTGAGGTCTAAAATGGGCCTCCTAAGAAAAATGTAAAAAATAAATAAACTTTATAAGAACCAATAGAATTCAAGATGATGATGTCAACCATGGAGGATGATTCACCATTTTTTAAGTAAAAGGGTAAAAATATTAAAAAATAATAAAATAATAAAACTACTTTTTCAACTCGTATTTTCAACTTATCTCCCAAATTTTTTACTCAAATTTCGAGTGGGATTAGTTGTTGGATGCAAAATTTAATTCTTCATCCAAGGAGTACCCATGTTGCATACTTTTGATGGACCCTGCTACACGAAAAATGAGAAATACATGAAAAAACATGATTGCAATCACATTTTTTCATGTATTTCTAATTTTTCATGTAGAAATATCCATCGAAAGTATGAAAAATGGGTACTCCTTGGATGATGAATTAAATTTTGCATCCAATGAGTACTCCTGCTTGAAATTTGAGTAAACAATTTGGGAGATAAGTTGAAAATACGAGTTGAAAAAGTAGTTTTTTTCTTTTTTTCCCTCTAAAATTTGATGATGTAATCAAATATTTTTTTATTATTTCCACTATTATTTTATAATTTCCTTAGGAGGCCTATTTTAGACCTCAAAATTCCCCTAATGGTTGTCCTCATGGCAAGGGATGCAATGATGGTCTTTGCAAGGCATGACACTTCTTATTAGTCACGGAAATGATCCTCCAATGTGCGAGATGGGGATTGCAGGGATAGTGACAAAATGTTGTGTAACAATGTGGATTTTCTACATGGTTGATAAGAAATAAAAAATGATTTGTATAGTCGTTTCTTCATGTTTCGTAGCTTTGTATCAATGTAAATGATGCAATCGTTATGCACTTATCCACATTTGCATAGAAGTTTAAGTGAAATTATCTTGATTCTAGATTAAATACAATACTACTTAGGCATAAATCAATTATGAGCAATAAGCAGTACAAGAATATGTCTTGATATAAGTTAACTCTGCAAGGGACATCTTGGGGAAGTTTGAGATGAAGCATTGCAAGCTTATCTTGAATTGAATTGATAATAATGTGAGATCGTTCAAGGAGATGGAGACTAATTCTAAATAAGATATTTGGGTTAGATAAAACTTGAGATCAATATTAGATTTCATTCAAAATCTTGATGCATGCCATGATTTTCAATAGTGCATACATTGTGTGTGAAGTGGGAGTTATTAATTGATTTATAGTTGTTTATTTTTCAGTACAATTAATATAATTTTTAAACTATGGTAATTACTTGTGAATATATATCATATTTTTTTATTTATCTTCATCAAGCAAACACACATCATAAATTCATCCAATAACCATGAAAGGGAAATAAATATCACAAATGTTGAAAAACTTAGGATATGTGAGATCGTGAGAGACTAAAATCTAGATGTTCAAGCGTATTTTATACCCAAGATACCCAAGAGACATGTCTCAAATTAAATCATGTCCCTTTGTAAATTAAATTCTAGTAAGTCACACATTTCCATTTTTACTCGTATTTTTTAAAGTATTGAATATCATGTAAATAATCGTGGGAATTAACTTTTGGTAAGTATATTTATTTACATCTTCCTTATGCCATGTTTTACATAAATACTTGCTTAAATAGTGGTGGGTAGTAACTTATGGTAAATATCTTATTTACACAAGTATGAGCTATGGTTTTATTGGTTTCCTTTTTTTTATTTCTTCTAATTTAAAATTTTATTTTATTTCGTGTTTTTACATAGCATTATAAATACATGAAGGATTATGAAGACCAACCATAGCTACTTTCTTCAACACTCCATCTTAGCTCGAGAGGTATTCACAATGTCTAACAAGATGTCAATTAATTGAAAAGTTTTCTAATGAAAGACTAGATTAGCATCACTATCAAATCAATATCAACATTACCAGCGTCACAATCATACAGGTCAACCCTCTTGATATAATAATCATGGCATCCAGCCAGTACCTATGGTACAACATTAATATCAACTAGTCATCATGATTCGATCGACATATCAATCTCATGGTATCCATAATAGTCCTTGTTCACCATCACATGACTAATGCATATAGTCCAGGTGAAACTCCAAACGACCTCAACCCAGGCTTGGATGCCAAAACATGCTCTCTCTAAACATAGATATAAGTAGCTCTCTCAGAGATCTGAGTAGATATCTCTAAACAGAGATCCATATAACTCTCTCAAAGATAAGAATGATGTAGGGAGGCTACAAATCAACCTCTATAACCATTTTCCTAATTCTGGTCAATGTACTTAGCACAGGGAAAACATCCCTAATTCGTCTCACAACACATGACACATGAAAATGTCTATTCACTAGACCATTATTCCAAATTCTCATCAATGTGCATGGCACATAGATAACATCCCTAATTCTAGTCACAACTCATGAAAAAGGAGTAATCTTTGTCCATGAAATTATTCCTCCTAATTTTGGTCAAATTGACATAGGGATAATATCCCTAATTTTTTATACATGATCTCTCTAAAAAATAAAGGTAAATCTCATCGATAACATATTTATCTAATTAAATGCCCTTGACCTAAATTAATATTATCATCAATATGTACCACGACCCAAGTTAACTCTCCTAACTGATGATACTTACTCAACTATTCACCATGATCCAGTGGACACCTCACCTCATGGTACTCTAACTAGTTCAAGGTTTCTATCCCCCATGGTCAAACCCTAGGGAAACCCATGTACCAAATTCAAAGGCCTCTCTCTAGGCCATGATGTTATAGAGGCATTGTTGGGTGATTTAATTGTCAGTTAAATCCTTGTCATTAAATTGTCAACCCGGGGTTCATGAACTGATGAGGTATACATGTACTATATGTACTAGGTGATTATTTTTCATAATAGATTAATCTAATGCAAGAAAATTGAAACAAATTACAAAGAAAATAATGAAAGAAAATGAAAAACAAGGGCACATATTTTTTCTAAATCATGTTCTCTTTCAGTGACCTTCGGTCTCAAGGAATACTACCTTCACAAATGAAATCTATAGTCCTTGAGATTACTAGTTCGAAATTACTAGTGCAAGATTCTTAATGTGCCAATCCAATCCAAAACCAATTCAATCCAAACATAATGAAATTAAATCAATCTAAAAAACATTAATGAAATCAAAATAACATAAAATAAACTAAACTAAAGTTTCATAAATGAAATAACATAAATATTTACAACAAAGGAAAGAGGTGTGCAAGCCGCGGTTGACGGGGGGCCCTCCACTCCTTAGCAAGCACATTGAATGATTATCAAAGCTTGGCGATCAAAGGAAAAACATATATTCCATAAAATGAAGCTGGATAAAAGCTCCAAAGATATTACAATAATTCAAATCTCTTTATCTCTATCCTCACTTTATAAATTACATCTTGAAATGGAACTATTTTGAATGAAGGATGGACTCCTATTTATACAAAAACTTAAGATAACTAATCAATAAATGTAGATCCACAAATCTCTCATAAATCCACATTTATCTCTTGTGGTTACAACCAATCACCTAAAGATATAAGATACAAATTCTCTCAAAATTCTCTCCGAGTTTTGATAGGAGACACATATCAAAAAATTCATGTTTTTTTACCTTTGAATGTGCTTAGACAATGATCCAAATATTCTACAAATATTCCACAAATATTCATTGAAATTCGAATGTGTGGTTGAGTGGCCAAAAAAGGCTCTTCTAGAATCTTCAAATAGGCCTACAATATCATAAAACGCATCCCCATTTTACATATTTATGAAAACATGTTAATTTCCTAATATTTAATCATAAATTCTCTCAAAATACTTGAAATAAATGACTTGGAAAATAATAATGTTAAACCCATATGATCATGAAAGTGGTTATTAATGTAGGGTTATGGAGCTACAAAATATGGTAAATAGTTACAGAATATGGTAAAATGTTGGAAATGTGGTTAAGAGAGGATGACATTTTGGAGGCCCAACATTTCCCCCCAACTAAATATGTTGCATGTCCTCATGCAACTTTTCATTGATTCCCTTAATTATAAGTTGATCTTCTAGAAATGTTTTGCTTATATATGAACTTTGACTTTTTATTGATTATTACACAGTAATTTGTCACCTCGTTCACTTCCCATCCCTGATCCCGAAGTGCCCTAATATGACAAATATGTAGTATATCCACCATGGATAATACATCAAGATATCTCTTGAAGACCAACAGAAACTTCCTTAAAGATTTTCTAAAGATGCTCAACTTAAATCCTAAATTTCTAGGTTACACTCTTTACTAGTTACATGCCTGTGTTGATGGAATGTTGCAACACTTTGACCTAGCACTTCTAGCACACTTTTGATAGGAAAAATAAAATTGAATCTCTTCTGGTAGTGTTTCCTCAAATGGAGAAGAAGCTTCGTGCACTAGAAGCTTACAAAACGGCGAGCTAGATATGGTTCGATGTAAATATGCTCGAGCTCTCATTTGGAACTCTTGATCTTATCATTAGGGAATTTTCCCTTGAGAAGTGGGCCTTCCTCCTTCCTTTATGGATCCCTAACTACTTCTCATACCGCTAAATTGAATTCCATCCTTCCACTACTAGTTGGTCTTGCATGATCATTAATCATTTGCATCCCTATACTGTGATTATGCCCAAATTACCACTTGGGAGAAGGATTGCTTGAAGAGCCTCAGTTTGGACTTGGAAATCACCAAAAGGAGGTATTCATCATCAAGGCCACAATTTTATGCTTCCTCTTTTCTATAATTAACAATACATTTGATGTTTCAGTTTCCATATTTTTCTAGACATCTATGCAAGTAGCCTAATACTCTTTGATCTATTAGGTAGGTTATATTTGATGTATGTTGTGTATCTTTTCATGTTCCTTGTTGTTGTCTCTTGATTTCTTACAGGTATTAAAACTCCACAAGTAGCGAGGAGTGATCCTAAAGGATCATAGAATCAAGGTATTCACCAAAGGATTGGACGATAACATCAGGAAGAGGTAGGTCCTTCTTCTTCTTCTTCTTCCATTTTGAATACAAACTAGGAAATGGTTCATTAGTTGGTCTCATGTGTTTCTAGACCCATTTTAGGGCTAGAGAGATCACCTATGTCCATAGAGGGGATTGAATTCACAACAATTTGGCGACTCCACTGGGAGATATAACCTCTTTGTCTCTCCTTTTTCGATTTGGTTTTTGATCAGTTTGTCTGATCGTCAATATCTGAGTTTGTTTAGGTCTCTATAGGTCTTCATAGTGCTTGATTTTTTCTTTAGGGTGTCAATTCTAGTCTGATTGTTGAAATTATTTTTATTTTTTCTTTTATTTCTTGCCCAGTGCATTTTTTGTCCTTATAAAAGCATCGTCAACGTTGTTTTATATAAAACAATTGCATTGATCTACCGTTCAACACGATTTTTGCTTTCACATGCACGTTAATCCTAGAGATTAGAAAAAATTAGGGTTTCCTTTCAGTTTCCAATGTGCCTTGGCCCTAATGTGTCTTTATAGTCTGATATGATCTGGCACCACTGTGTTTAGCTTTATTTCCTTTCTTGAGTGATGAATTTGTCTCTTTGATCCTGTTTTTATTTGAGTGAATTTTGATCACCCTCAAGGGTTTCTAGGTCAGTTGACATTTACTTGTCACTTGTGTGTGTCATCAAGATATTGTTTGGATCTGTCTCATTTCTCTGCTACAATCATTGAAAACATTATTTCATATTACTCTTGTCTTTCATTTGAAAAGTTGTTTTCATTTTCACTGAATCACTATTGCACTTCGAAATTACCTTTGATTGACTGTCTTACATAGATCACGGTTGTTTGATTTATGATATTGAGAGTGTATGTTTGTTTTGATTTCCAATTTCGAAAGAGAAAAAGTGAAAGTTATTTTCATTTAGAACTTTTGAATTGGTTTGTTCTTCCTTCGTTTTGAAAAGAAAAAGTAAAATTCATTTTCATTCAAGTACTTTTGGAACAATTTGTTTTCCATTCGAAAAAGAGAAAGTGAAAGGAAATTTTCATTTCAATTCTTTGTTTTCTTGGTTAGTTTTGCTTTGATTGGTTCATTAATTGCATTAGTTTGCAGTTGAGCATCCAAAGTAAAAGAAAAACAAAATATGTTTAGTGCATCTTAGTGAAGAAAGAAGTGACTTCATTTTCATTAATATTTCATTTGCGATAGTGAAAGTGAATTCATTTTAGAATTTCATTTCAGTAATTTTGAGCTAGCTGGGGGGCATCATTGCTGGTTTTCACTTTCTCCCTTATTATTTTAGAGTTCATTGAAATGAAATGAATTCTTTTTTGAATTTAGCTACATTGTAGGCATTCAAGTGATATCATTATTAAGCCCAAAATTGAAATGTAATCAAAGATAAACTTTAAAATTTACTCAATTAACCTTAAGAATCATTTGTAATTAATGCAAACATCTAGAGGTCTAGGCTAGAGACATGTTCCGACATCGTTAAGCATAGCAGCTGTCACTAACAGCTTGTGTTGCATCCCGGGGGTGATATCCCATCCCACGTATGGAAATTTATAGCACTATGCTCCACGTATGGTAAGTATATGGGGATGTTCCCATCGACCGATTACAAATTAGACAATGCTACTACATACTGAGCTCCCACGTGTCGTCGAGTATATTTCAGGAGACCCCACTAGGTTTCAAACCTGCCATAGGTATCGAGTTGGCTACCTCGTAGACGTGATACACCGAACAGAACATTGAGGTATATTTGTTGTCGTATGTTAAGTCCTTGGTAATTTATTTTTCCAAGGTGTATATTGCAATTCACAGATACTTGGTAAACCCTTTTGCCTAGATTATCTATTTTGATTTATTTTTTTAAATTATAAAATTTACTTTCCACAATACATATTACCCGTGCACAACTCCTTGGAAAATATTAGGTTGAGACTAATGGCAACATTTCCTAAGTTTACCAATTAAGGAATCTCCTCAGATGGGAATCCTGGTCCTTTTCCTTCTTTTGGAAATGTTAGTACTCCCTATATGGCGACGTTGTCCCTCCTGGGATTAACCATTGGTTTTCCAGTTTCAAGCTTGTGTAAAAATGAAACCATCCCCATTTTACCTCTCCTGATTGATATTTTATTAGCCTATTTTTCTAGATGAGCCTTGATTTTCCCATTCCATCATCACTATCTACTTGGCTGATCATACTCTTTCACTTGATATTTACCCTTTCATGAGGAACTAGTGCAATGAGTCATCTTGTTAGATAGCCTCTTGACCTTTGCGTGTTTTGAGAAGTTCCATCATCACTGGAACCAGTTGCTACCTTTTTTACCACTTATTCCTCCAAGAGGTGTCATATTTCAAGCTCTTTTCTGACTCTCAAAACATGAAAAGATATTCAAGCACTTGTCCTTTCGAGCTCATTAAATTAAATGAATTGAAATCATCTCATTATATGTTTACCCATTTTTCGGGCTGAGGTTGACTATTTATGAAAAAGGAATACCTTGATCGAACATGGTCAAGAGGTTCTCTCGGATATTGTTTTCTACCTTTCCAGATTTGAGGGATGATTCACGAAAAGGGACCTAATGCATTTTATTTTTTGTCTCTTTTTCAAACTCCCTAAACATGAAAAAGACACCGAGTTACTCTTCCATCAGACTCGTAAAACTTAAATGGTGAAATACTTGTCTCCATGACAAGACCGAGTTACTCCTTACTAGGTGTCGTTAAACTTACTAGGATGGATTCATTCAAATAATGAACTTATACGCTAAGCATATGCTATCCTCTAAACGCTTGCTATAAAAAACTAAAGAGGTACTCATTAGAAATAACGAGGGAAAATTAAAAGTGAAACTTCCTATATGTTTTGAGGTAGGATGTCACTCTTGAACATGACACTTGTTTGCATTTCATGTCAGGTTGGGGATATACTTCATTCATCACTTGCCTTCCTGGGTTTGGGAAATCTATATGCCTCTCATTTGATCATTATCTCTCATCACCATGACCTTTGATCCAATTTTTGAGTCAAATACTGCCGCACTCTCGAGTTGTGTCACCAATATGTTCAAAAAAATGCCTTTTTGTAAAATTCAAACATCCTCTGCTTATTTTACCCTATTTGCAATAGTCTTGAATCACTCCTATCATCTTGAGAAATCCTTTGTTTCATGTTGATGATGTGGGAATCATTATGGACCTCCTTTGACGGATCGCTTCTTGTCGACTTCAGCTCATTATCTAGGAAGATGATTTAGAAAATCCTTTTCAGTACCTTGGAGCTTGCATGCCTCAATGGCAAGTTCTTCACATTCGACGACAGGTTCACATTATTGGCATTCAATCAAATGATTATACATGTGTTCGACTTAAAATTCTTCATTCACACTTGTATATTTTGTTGTCGTACCTTGAGGTCCTTCACCATCATCGGTGGTTTCTCTTGTGCCTGTTAACGATTTACAATATTTATCGATAATTAGGTGGTTTATACCATGTTTGGCATTAGTACATCTATTCACATGGTTATATTTTTACAATGGGTAGATCGAGATCGAGACGAAGACCCTGGATCACATCTATTATTATCTAGGCTTCATGGAGTTATTGAGTATTCATGATTGTAAACATGATCCTTTCTATATGGATGGCTGCAGCCATACCGTGGATCCATTTCCATGATCTCTTTCATACAGATGGTTGTGACCATGCCGTGGGTTCATGTGTTATTTGATGCCTATTCAAAGATATGTTATTAGGCATGTTTATATCATAGATGTCACATATTTTATTGTGCTTAATTTGGCAGGTCTCCTGGTAGTATTTCAAGTCCTTGCCTTGGTTCATAAAAAATTTCACCCATCACTCCTTCTTTTGCCTTCATGCTTTAGGGGGCATCTGTTACACAGTAATTTGTCACCCTGTTCAGTTCTTGTCCCTAATCCTAAAGTGCCCTAAGATTAAAATTGTGCAACATATCCACCATGGACAATACATCAATATATCCCTTGAAGACCAAAAAAAATTTTCCTTGAAGATTTTATGAATAAGCTCAACTTAAAACCTAAATTTATGGTTCAACACTCTTTTCTAGTTGCATGCATGTTTTGATGGCATGTTGCAACACATTTTCTGAAAAAGTGTGTTCAACCTCTTCTAGCAGTGCTTCCTCAAATGGAGAAGAAGCTCTGTGCACTAGAAGATTCAAGAACGGCAATATGGATATGGTTCTATGTAAATATGCTCGAGCTCTCTCATTTGGAGCTCTTGATATTATCATTAGGGAATTTTCCCTTGAGAAGTGGGCCTTATTCCTTCTTTTATGGATCCCTAACTTCCTCTTCCTACCTATAAATTGAATCCCATCCTTCCACTATTGGATGGTCTTGCACGATCATTAATCCTTTGCATCCTGATGTATGCTATTTATCTTCTCATGCTCCTTGTTTTTGTCTCTTGATTTCTTACAGATATTCGAAAGCCACAAGTAGCGAGGAGTGAGCCTGAAGGATCATAGAATCAAGGTCTTGATCTAATTATTAGATGATAACATCACGAATATTTAAGTCCTTCTTCTTCTTCTTCTTCCATTCTGAATACAAACTAGGAAAGGGTTCATTAGTTTGTCTCATGCATCCACTCTAGGGCTAGAGAGGTCGCCTTTTTCCGCAAAGGGGATTATCTTAACAACATCGATTCTCTTTTTAACTTTGCATAATCATATCATTTTATAGCTTTATTCTCTTTTCATAGTGTACTTTGAAAGACATTTGATTTCAACATATTTTTTATGGCTGGTTCTTGTGTGACAACCAAAAATGTATTAGTATTGGTGCTTGTGTAACAATACTTTTCATATTTTGTTGCATCAAAATACTTGAAAACATTGAGACTTCCTTTTTAAGGTCCCGTAGTGTTTTTCAACCATTTAATTTTCTTATCATTTGATCATTGCAAAACATATAAAATTTTGGAATCAAAATGAAATAATAGTTGACCAGGAAAAATATGTTGGTTAGGATGAAATGAAATGTGACATGTGACATGAAATGTGAATATGAATTGAGATCCATTATCCCCAGCTAAAGGTGTTTTATTTTTTTGTAAAATGAGAAAGGGAATATGAATTTTTTGATGGATTTTCCAAAATCACAATTTCAACATTTAAGGACTTACATGATTAAAGATTAGAAAACAGCATACCTTCACCTACCTGAAAAGTGGAAAAGCTATGTATATAAAAGAGTGTGGCCACTACTGCTAGATCATGGTATGTGAAGTAAAAGAATACAATATTTTTCTTATTTCTCTTGATTGTATGAATAGAGGACAATTATGATATGAAATTGGAATCTTTGTTGCTACGACTGTTGAATTTTGGAGTTGAGCCCTGATTTATTAGAATACAACGACAAGCTGCTGAAATCATATAGTATTCATTCATTCCCACTTAGTGGCATAATTATTATCTATGTGAATAGATTTTTTGATGTCGAACATAGAAAAGAAATTGTTGGATTACTGGCCATAAATGAATGCCATTAACCAACACGAGACTACTCACCATTGATGTTAATGAGAGTCAAGATGCATAATGCATAAGTACATCTTACTAGGTATGAATAGTTGTGTCATAGTCGAGTCACCTAGAAGATTCGAAAAATAGGGGACATTGATGTATTCCCACTTTTTATCGACGAGGGAACTTTCCATTAAGGCATGCAAGCCACACGATACTTGAAAGATCTATAGCCTTGATCCCAGATGATGTGTTAGAGTCGATGGGTCAAGACTTGTTAGAAGGGAGGCCTTAATGAATCCTCCATCATCTAACACGATTATAAAATAATAATTTGAAGGACAATAGATGCAATATTTGCATTACGAAGAAATTTTTATTTGATAGAAAGGAAGAGGAAAATGGGGTAACTCAACTTTGTAAGGGAGCTGAATGACTTTATTTTTGTTAAATTTAAGAAAATACGGTCAAATTCCAATTTGGGAAGCTCAAATGACAAATATGATGTTTACTTTGAATTTCTATTTTCGAGAGGACCAAAATCGACCTAAAGATAACCTTATTTGGACAAGAAGAAGTTTGTTTTTGAATTTATTTAATAAGTCATGTATATTGGGTTAGGTCGACCTCAACCCCAAGTTGACCCTCATGGAAGCCTATAAATAGAAGATACCTCAAGATCATTTGGACACATTGATCAAGCTCTCTTCTTCTCTTGTATTTTTTTCTTGGATTGCACAGGTTTGACGAAATAAGTTCACACGGAGGTCAAAAATCACATGTCTGAGGCTCACATGAAGTTAGGGTTTCTGTTCTGGTCGCAGGCACAGAACTGGTGAATCTAGGCCTTAGCCACAGGCACAAAACTGGTGAATCTAGGCCTTGACCACGGGCTTGCTATAGGTATGGTATTGGCTGAGGACCCTTAGCCACATGAACAAGGTGTTATTCCTACGTATAGGGCTTCAAAGGAAGATTGGGTTGTGCTTCCCCATAGGCGTGGGAACAAAATGTTATGGTAGCAGCTGGGGACCCTTAGCTGCAGGCTCAGAGTGTTATGGTAGTAGCTAAGGTATCAAAGGTGAAATTAAAGTACTCTGAAGTCTTCGCTCAGTGACAACATTGTTTGACATTATTATACATGTAGTAACAGTATATTACAATCATTAGAATCAGAGTTTAGATGTTTAGATGCATTATGTATACCCTAGTTATTGTATGGATCATTGTAATCTCTTTTGTTGAATCATTTACTGAAAATATATGGGGTGAAATTAATGTATTAATTATGAAATGCAACTATTAAAGCAAAGATCAATATAGCCCTATAAAAAAAATTAAAATGGAATCAGAGATGGGCTGAAGAAAAGCCATGGATATCACCCCCATGGAGACACTTTTGATGGAAGTAAGAAGAGGATGGTAGAGACCTAATAGAATTCCAGGGTATCAAGGAAACCCTAGGTAGTTATTGCGTAAGGATTTGATGGTTAGTGTTTAAGAGAAGCTCTGGTTTCTGGAAAAGACTTGAGATTTGATGTATGAAACCCTAGCATGGTTTATGTGAAGATTCTCAAGCACTTGGGATAGATTTGATGACTTGGTTGTTGATAAAGTTGGTTCAAGGCAACATCCTTATGTGGACTATGGATAATGATTCCTCTTGAAGACTAGTTCAAGAGGGAGAGGGTCACCTCTCATTGAAGATAAGTATTCCTTGACTCTTAATGTTTCTTTGTGTCTTTACTCTTGTTTAGACTTACTGATCTGATTATTATGATTATTGTTTTTATCATTTCATATAATTCATGCATGTATATTTGAGTATATGGATGTATCTAACCTCCTTGATGAGAGATGATAAGTGGATCCTTATTAGGGATAATTTGAGAGGCATGAAATAAAATTTAGAGTTGAAAAGGTAAAGAGGCACCTGATGAAAAGGTGACAAGCACTACAAGCTTCCCATGAGAAGGTGCACAGGTATTTGAATAATAAAAGGTATGCATGATATATTGTTTTAATGTTATGTTTTAGATATAACATTGGATGGCTAGGTAAGCCCTATGGTATGTTGATAATGTCTCTTTCACAAATGGCTCATGCATATGAAAGTGATTTGGATTTATGTTTCCTATGATGAAATGGTGCACCTGGTATTGAATATTTTGATCATGATAATCTTCTTGATTCTGTGAGGCTAAATATTTATGATCTTGGATATATTGGCATAACTTGATGTTTGGAGATCCTGATTCTATGAAGAAGGTTAGCACCTTGACTCTAGTAAATGATACTCTTAACACTTGATATACATAAGACATGTTGGATCTCTTATAGAATATTACCTCATTGATATGGTATTGATAATTCTTGATGAAAGTATGTTGACACTCTTGTTGTTTTGGTAAAGTCTTATTAAATGACTTGACTTGATCCTATTGATCATGACAAGCATGGTAGCCATGATAGAAATGTGAGATTGATGCCCTAGATCACTTGTTAATCGTGGTTATGTTTTTGATATGATTAGTAAAACTAAATGCCCCTACTTTATGGATTGAAGAAATATTGCATTCATGATCTTTGAATTGTGATGTCTCACCTGTCTTTTTCCCTTATCATGGGAATCTAACCCTTGATGAAAGTTTGATGTAATTATATAATGTGAGCATGTTATAACCATGATGGGTATATGTTTGACTTTATGATCTAACAATATTGTTGATGCATGACAGCATTATAGACTGGTTGATGACATGAATAAAGATGAATAAAGTGGATTTCCATTCAGAGGGAGAACCCCTCCATTAGATCCCTTCTCCTAATTTCATGTATATTATGTACTATTGAAATATTATCTATGGGTATATGACATTGATGATCTACAACTAAGTTTTTATCTGAGGTAAAAGAGTTTTCTCTAAAGCCTCAGTCACACAGAGGAAGGCCTATGGGTACGACTTGAAGTTTTGTCTGAAATCCAATGATTACCAGGAAGATGTTAGTTCTATAGATGTGTAGCAAATATCCAAAATATATGAGAGAAGAGAAGTTTGAATGTATACTATAATACAAATATGTAGATTGATATTGTGTTTGCAGATGACTAAGATATATATACATCATTATGTTTGAAGTTTGTATTATGAGGGTTTGACATGACATGGTTGATCGATATAGTTGAGCAGTAATGGGAATTTAGACATAGATTATTTTGGTATTTCACAATGTTTTTGGTATTCTTGTTTTCAGCACTTTAGTTGAAGTATTGATTGTTGTATGCATGAAACATGCATGATATATCCTTTACATATAGTGGAAGGAATGACTTATATAGATGATTTGTATGATATCTTATTATGACTTAGACCTTTGACTCTACGTTTGAGATATGTATTGAACTACATACCTTACTATGATAGAAAATTTGGATCTGACATGATGTTTAATGATTTTCCTTTATGACTAAAAATTCACCTTGATGATAATGATATATCAACATAGGAAATTCCTATGATTATGATCATGGGAGTGACTTGATGAAATTCTGGATTGATATTGCGTGATTGATGCCAAACCTGTTGAAATGATAATAGATGATGTCTTGACTTGATGAAAGCTTTACTTGTCACCTTCCCAATGAACTGACATTGAGATATTTATGACTTTTGATATTAGTATTGATCTGGACTCTAAAATTGGATGAGAGGATTAGTTGATTTGATTGCATAATAATGATCTATGAAAGGCCAAGAATGATGGTTTGGTAAAGTGTTGTAGTTGCAGTGAGCATTGCATGAAGAAACTCCCTCGATATAGATATTTCCGCATTGACAGTTATCTGATGAAGCCAGGATGTTGTATTGATCCAAGCCTTCTCTTTAGAAGTGTTCCAAGGTATGAATTTGATTTTTATTTTGGTTACTAACGATCTACTATTGTCTGGTAAATATCCTATGATGATATAAGTTAGAGGGAGATGGCTTCTAAAGCTCGACATGATGTATCATGGCATGATGAATCGATTTTTTTGAACATGGGAAAAGATAATATATATATTATGAAGATATTGAAGAAATATTGGAAAGATAGAAATAAAAATCCTTGGACACCCAGATTTGAAGTTCAATGTTGTTAAACCTAAGATTGAAATCGACAGCTGATTGAAGCATTGATGTTTAGTTTAGAACATCCATTCTTATATATAAAATGAATTTCATAGAACGTGAGTCGATTCATGATTGAGTCACTTCAATCACTTCAATAGTCTAGGTCATGCTCCTGTTTTCACCAACAGTTTGATCCATACCCCTATTGTCCATCCATTAAAAAGTTTATCCATAGCCATGTTGTCCATCCATCAATAGTCTGGGTCATGCTCTTGTTTTCACCAACAGTTCGAGCCATACCCCTGTTTTCCATCCATCAATAGTTTGGGTCATGCTCCTATTGTCACCAACAGTGCGAGTCATACCCATGTTGTCCATCCATCAACATTTCGGGTCATGTTCTAGTTGTCACCAATAGTCTCATCCATACCCTTGTTGTCCATCCATGCTCCCTCTCACTAATAGTGGAGTTCTCCACTAATCCCATCTTGTCTCGAAAGTATAGAAACTTCACCTGAGACAAAGTATTTGTGAGAAATGTCAGTCGTATGCTCACTAGTGGAGATAATGGACCCTAATCGCTCCCTTTTGTTCGATATCATGAATGTATTGACACTTGATCTCAATATACTTCAACCTTCCATCCAACTTTGACCGTCACAAAATATCATTCCAAAAAGAAATTTCCAAAGACAAACTACTTCACAACAAACTACACACTATGCCATATTATATTCGACTTCAGTAGTACTAAGTGCCACAAAAGACTATTTCCTTCTCATCAAAGAATCCATTACTAACGCCAATAAAAAACATTTGTTAGATGTACTCTTTCCATTGATGACACTTTAAACCCAAACATATTTAGAGTATTTCAATAACCTAAGCTCATTGTCAAGTTAATTAAAGAACCAATCAATTGTTTGTCATCATCAAACTTTTGCAAATAATATTTCATCAGGATTCATCAATTCAAGATCACATTCAGTGGGCAACTCCATCTCAATCTGCTACATATTCTACTGTGATAATTTCGAGCTCCTTCTGAAGCTAACATAAATTATCTGCCCCTTCTTTGGTACATGATATCATAAGTTCTCCACACGAGTCCTTAAGGGCCTTCTTAAATTATGATACTTCCTTAAAGTCTTAACATATGGAGAAAAAACATGATCTCCCTCTTACTCAAATAATATTCTATTCTCTCATCTCTAGTCATAGAGAGACATATTTCCAATTTGTTAAATATTCATGCTCCCTCTTTAGCTCAAATATTCAAATATTAATTTTGGAATAGATCCTTTTCTCACAGGCTTTGCATTGTTCTTCCATTTCTTATCCCTCCATTTCCAGAGCCATGTATCTTTGGTATATCAAAATATTATGATGCAAGTCTTCAGACTTATGACTGAGATTCTCTTATGATGGGAGGATACCATCTAAGTATACTTCAAACAACATTGTAGTCATGGTTCATAACACTCATTCCAACGATTCAAGAAGTCATCGATCATTAAACTTAGTTCTCCCATTATAATATTATATGCATGGAAAACTTTATCAAACTTTACATTGCAAATGCATTTATGATTTTGATTACAAGTAAGTATCTGGGAATTTCTAAGACCTTTATAGACAGCTTTAATGATGTTAAAAATTCTTCCATGTTATTATCTCCTCACAATCACTTTACAATCAAGAGCCTTGGCCTTGAAAAAAGGAATATTTATACTCGGTACTAATAACTATATGCTCCATTGATGTTAGCTTGAAATCTATAGTAGGTCTTCAAACTTCAAAATTTCATCATTGTTGTAGTGTGCTCTCAAACACTTCCAAATTTTCCATAATTCATAATATGATCAAAACATATTTGACACATGGTAAATAAACAACATTATCTAATTACCAACTCATGGTAAATCATAAACATCAACTAATTTCCATATCCTGGTTGATACCTAACACATGGCATATCATAGCATCACTAGTCACCATATTCTTGTCACACTAACACATGGTATACAAACTAGTCACCATCATCCTGGTGAATATCTCTAACTCATGGCGAATCTCCAAGGGACTCACTCTTCATGAGTTATTTATGACCTGTTGCTAAGTGTGCTCCTTATCATATCTGGAGAGACTGAGCCTGACATTGAAATGAATCCACTCAATTGAGTGTATAGCCCTCTAGGACCATTCTTCCTCATTCTATTCAATATCTTTGACTCAAGAATAATGTTTGTCCTCTATTGGACCATTCTCCTTAAGGTATAATGTCTATCCCCTACTAGACCATTCTCCTAAGGCAAAATGTTTGTCCCCTAATGCTATCATATCAATAATATGCACCATTGTCCTGGTCACCTTTATCCAGATATAATATATATTCTTGATGCTACTATCTCATCACTCCCTCTTGCTAAGAGGGACATGCTTAATCATTTAAAGGTTGTCCTCGAAGTATACATGCTTCTTCCTAGGATCAATTTTCTTTACTATCGAACTGGAGCCATACTGGTCTCTTCTATACCATGTCTTGGTACTACATCTCAAGGTGCTTCTACCTATTATCATGGTCGTCACCGTTAACACCAAAATATCATACAGAAAAAATACATTAGAGAATGTCAAGAAAATAGTACAAATGAATATTTTCAAGCAGAAATACATTATGAAGGACAAAAATTTAATTATTTCTAAGGTTCAATAAAAAATTAGCAGACAACGCACCAACAACAAATACTTTTTGCACACAAAGTGCTTTATCCTTCGATAGCTGCGCAGTCCTGGGGATGGAGAAAAGTAACCATATGGGACCACTTGACACACTCGATAAATATGATTCTCTATCAATTGTAGTCAAGGACAATCGAATTGGAGCCACCTTGAGGAGGCATGCAACCGACAAAGGAATCTCTTGTCCTACTCTTGGGTCATTATCAATCTTGGGCCAAGAGAGGGAAGAGAGTTCAAACATTTTCTATATAAACTAACCATGTGAAGAGAAAAATGAGACACAATATTGTTGTGATGGCCAAATTGCTTCTAGAAAACTAACATTCAAGTGTGTTGAATAAGGAGGATTTAAGAGTCTAGCTTTTTTCCATCCAACATCCTAGAGAATCAGAGAGCTCCACCATTAGTGATTGATCACAATCCTATTGAGAGAGGGGAGAAGAGATTGCAAGGAAACTAGGGAAAGGGACCTCTTTGTAGAGAGGTTTTGAGCTCCATAAGTCAAGGGACTCACTACAATTGTGTTAGAATTGTATTCTTCTTACCACTAGCAACCAATAAAGGGAGATTTCTCCATCTCGTGTATTGGTTTTTTGCTCCATTTGAGCATGTTTTGTCTTGTGTTTTCTTGTTTCAATTCATTTTATTGTATGCTTTAATTACCTTATGATTTTTGTCTTACATTGTTTAGTTTTTTCACTAACAACAACATCATTATCTCTGTGACCTTCTGCAGGTAGCAACCGACTGCTAGAGAGGTGTCTTTTGGTACACTTGTATAGCAACAACACCACCACATGATTGGTGACAATACTGGATTGTTTTTCTTGGTTATTGGTTGTTTTTGCAGGTCATTCTCCTTGCTCAAACAACTGCAAAGCATTCATACACTCTCTGAGAATTATGTAGAACATTCAGTATCTATTCTAATAGGCAGAGAGTCCAATTTTATTTTTATCTTTCGCAACAACGCACCTTTTTCTCTTATAGACACGCACACCGCACTTGTGGGTAAAAAATATGCATTGTATTTACAGAATACAAAAAATCAGTGTATTTTTTTAGTTTTGTAAGTGATTGGCAACCCATAAAGACTTTCCTTCACCACCATTCTGCATTTTGATGTTTAAGATAATTAATTCCTACACTAACCACTACTAGTATAGTGATTAAGGGTTCTTATTTACATTTTAAAAACCACATAGCTTAACTAAGAAAAGGAGTAAGTGGCCCAAATCCACATATGTTTTCTTTTTCAAGCTTATTTTTCTAATTCTTAGTTAGAACACATAGTTTAATTAAGAGGAGTAAGTGGCCCATAATCCGCAATTCTCTTTTCTATATTAACTATTTTTTAAATATTTTCATTAGGCTTGGGACTAGGGTCAAAATGTTAAATACATAAAGAAAGTAATCTCTGCTCCCTTGCACTTATCGGTGAACCTGGGTTGGCACATGAAATCTTGCTCAAAAGAATTTTGAACTACCATCTCCCTATAGTTCTACATAGTCTAATTAGGAAAAGTGAAAGCGACCCTGAATCCATACATCATCTCAAAATTGTTCAAGGAACAAACAAAAGATAGTGTAATTAGGAGGGAATTAAAGGATCATCGCATATCCACATCGTAACACACTCTTTCTTGTTTACTCAAAGCACACACTAAAGCATTGGTAAGATTTGAACCAAAGGGCACCCACTTGTTGGGGATTTTATTCTTATCTTACGTTTTCTTTCAAAATCACAACCTAAAGAAAATTGAGACTCTTAAAAAACAACCATAATTTGAACTCACTAAATTCTCGCCCACAGGGGTCACACAAGAAAATTTTAGTTCAAGTTAGGACCATTGAGGGTAGGCATCCAATAAGCTGCCATGGTCATAATACATTTTGAAACATAGATGTTGATGGTTTAGGGATATTTGAAAATCCTTCTATCTACCCATGGAATTGATTACCTAAGCATTACAGAGACCTGATTCAGAGGGTGTTCGGCTTAGGTCTAGTGCATGCTACCTGACCCGTCTAGTGCTCGGTACTAGTAACTAATTACCAAGAAGCTAAAGACTCTAATGCTCACGTGGGATGAAGGTACTTTAGTGGCAGAAAACTATGGCATTCTTTCCCTATAGGTGACGATGCAAGTAGCACTAGATCGTCATACCATTACCTTGGTTCATTCTTCAACTGTTGGAAGACGTCGCTAGTTCTTCCAGTGTGTTGGCCTCAATACCCATCATAAGTTATCTTCACAAGGCCCAGTCACAATGAAAGTGTGAGGATGATCAAGTATATATAGGCTTTTGGTATCATACACAAAACAAACAAAAAACCTCATTTTTTTCTTGATTGATCACATAGTTTAAATTTAAAAAGAAAAATTACCTTTCCATTTTTCGCTTTGTTTTATGTATGTGATTTTGTTATTGCATTGATAGAGATAATCCTTCCTCCAAAATAAAAAACACCAAAAATATTACACTAATCGACAACATAGGGGACCCAACGGGACTTCGTCGGTCTAGTCATTTCTTAAACCTACCCACTTTAGAGGGAAGAGTGCCAGGCCTCCTGCCATTCAGGTGTAGATGACATCACGTTGCCGCCGTTATAGGATCTTCCTTTATTGGGGCATATTTGATTAGAATCCCCCAAGGGTCACCAACCACAACACCAGTGGAGACCACCCTAGGGTCACCACACTCAACTCCTCCTATGACCCCTCGAGGCTAAAGGACCACTGCACCCCTAGGGAGTCAAAAAAACACCCCTCAGGGAATGCCACAAGGAAATATTTCTCAGGCACCTCCCCAAGGCCACACCATACACATATCGATGCACTATCATCATACAATGGCGATCAATAATCCATTACCTTTCTTAGAATCATTAAATCTTCTAGATTTGACCAAGTTAACAAATGAACCCATTTAACATGACCCTAATTGGCCACCATGCCCACGAAGCTCCCTTTAGATATTCCAAAATTTGATGGTAAGCATGCAGAAGACCCAGGAAAACATATTATGAATTTCCACCTATGGTGTTCGTAAAAAATTATCATAGATGATACCATTTGGCTAAGGCTATTTCAACGCACCCTTACAGGGCCAACAATGAAATGGTATGTTGACCAGCCCTCTGTGTCACATGGAACCTTTAGTGACCTCGCAACTTCATTCCTCACATTCTTCCAGCTCCCAATTCACCATGATTAGGGAATGGAACTCCTTACTCATTTTATACAAACACCTTCCATACACATATCGGACCATCTCCACGAATGGCAGAGGCGTTGTAGCTTGTGCAAAGCCAATCTCGACGACAGATTCATTCTAGAATTATTTTTTAAAACATTCACAACAGAAATTTCAAAAGACGTGGCTACGCGAAAAACTTTCTCTGAGTAGGACACCATCAGTAAAGCCCAAAAACTTGACCTCATTTACACCCAATCTGGATATATCTACCATATTCTTCGAAATTCCCCACACCTGCAAACTTATAGAGAGTTACTAGGTGCATCGAATACTGCTGACGGTTTGATAGGGTCCTCAGCTCAAAGTCAACCAAACAACAATTATCGGTACCCAGGATACTCTTACGATACTATGTAGAATGTAACACACCCAACGTACCATCATAATCAGCTTGCACCTCTGTAGAACATGACTAATAGGGCATTGACATACCACCAACCGCAAGGAGGTCCATACCCTCCTTTACAAGGACTCAATATTTAGCTATAAATTTCGATACTAGAGAGCCACCCCAACATACATTTTCCAACCAGGGACAAGGAAAAAAACACTCCCCTTTTCCTGTGCAAAATATACCATCAGTGAAAAACAATGCATTGGTTAATCTTGTGCAACCCTTCCAAGCTCAGCAACAACCTTCATATAATCAGGAGAATAATAATAATCCTCTGAATGTTGCAAAGAAAAAAAAAGAGAAAAATAAAGGGAGACTCTGGATAGGGGGCAACAATCAACAACTCCCCCCACAATCTCAGGCTGGGGGCAACTCTAACCAGAATCAAAACCGGGAATCAACCAATAACTCATAAAGGAAAAACAAGACAACTAGTCTAAGGAAAAATCATTCTTGTGCCATATGTGGTGAATATGGCCATTACACCCAGTACTATCCTAAACTCCCCGAGTTGAAGCGACTTCAGGGTAATCGAGGGTAAGGGGGAAAAAACCAGCAGCCTGCATTGATGGAGGAACCCTTTCCCCATCAGGGAGTGGTTAACACCCAACAACAACAAGCACCCAAAAACAATTCGGAGGAAACAACCACGATATCCACATGGATGGAGAAGAATTTATCTTTCAAACATAGAATAGGAACTACGACGCACCCTCAGATACCAACCCTTCACGTATGAGTACGAGCATACCTACCGTGTCATTAAACATCTCCAAAATACCTATTAATCCCCTTTAAAAAATGGGCAAAGGAGAAGCAAGGCACACAGGGTATCATTCCAAAGGTGTTGATATCTATAGAATAATGGATGACTTAGCTCAATCTCCAGAAGCCATGTCAGTAATAGAAGTCCTGCAATCATGCCCAACACAATAGAAAGCCTTACTTTCTTCTTTAGGCATGATCAACCCTTCGGATTCACACCAGAAGATTTAGGAGCTATGCACTGATCCCACCATAGAAATCTACGAAGGGATATTCCTCAGGGTCTTGAAATCCACCACGCCAGAAGACCCTAAAGCCTCGGTTGACTTCCATTGAGTGCCAAAAGAGACCAATGGATAAATTACCCGAAACTGTTATGGAAGAGGATGTTGTGGAGATGGCCTCTACCATATCATGGATGCCTGCGTATGTAGCATCACACAAATCCTTGGTGAAGGTCCCAAAGGAATAAGACAAGGTGTGGTCGTATATCAACATGTCACTGATCTCGGAAAACGTGCCAGTCAAAGGAGATACATTTGCGAAGATACCACTATTGAAGATGAAAGACTTGCACTTGGTAGACCAAGAGAAATTCCCTAAGATTACGTCATCCATGTACCTAGAAAAGATCCAATATGATGATGGGGTGGTAAGGGTTGAATTGAAGTCCTGGGTGTCGAGCCTGCAGAAATTGGGGTTGTTGAACCTCTTGCATGTTCGTCATTTTGGGTGCATCCCTATCAATTACATCGGTGTGCGCTAGCTACTCACCCTGTTACATGACGACTGCCTATGGCTAGGAGGGTCAATTCCAATTGTTGTTGTGTTGATACATTGTATCACCAACCTGCCCAACTAGAGGTAGGACCCTTCAATGAATTTTGGAGCACAAAGTTGCGCAACCAACAAAACCCTCCAACTACTGGCCCTTTCAGCAGTGATCTACTTGTGCAGACCAAAGTATCACCCGAAGTAGTATGGGGGGGTGTTGGAACCATGTTTATGCACCCTAAGGGAGCTTTTGATGTGGTAGATATAATCATAATTATTGCAAATAATATAATATATTTGCGCACACATAGTCAATGGTAAACATATCTAACCCTTTCATAGATTATCTCAAAGTAATTCGATATAATCTCACGCACAGTAGTTAATTGCACTTCATTCAGATCTAATTAGTTAACATAAAATAATACTTGCACATAGATGCAATTAACAAATTCACTGAATTAAAGACGCACGATAGAACAGATCTGGATCTACAACATATAATCGATAATCTAAGATAGTAAATTACATAAGAGTCTGGTTCGCAAAAATGCCTTCTTTATTAAGTGATTTTCAATTCAATACAATCTATATTTCTGCACATACAACAATAGATTCTGCATAGAGATCAGGACTTAGGTCTCTGTGCACACAACCAGTAGGATCTTTTCTACCCAGAAAAAAACCCAGACTAACAAAGACACATAAAACAGATCCAAGATTTCATTAACTCTTCTTTACTCGACTCTTACATATTTATGTTATCCAAAATGTGCACATACCATGGTTTGAGACTCATGGTTTTCCCGTTAACCCTTTACAATAATTAAGGGACTTTGACCTACCCCAAATCCCCTTTGACGATATGCGCGTAGTGCATACAACAAAACTTAAACAAAAGTACCCCAGGGGACCTTGCTCCAACAATGTCGAGACTGTTGCAACTACCACACTAGTAGTAGTACCTTGGATGATGCAGACCCATCCCATCTGCACCCTGTCAACCTCATTTGGTTCTACTTCATCAACCATAGAATCATATTCGTGTCTATCAACTAGCACTGTTAGGCCCGAACCCATTCCTCACGACCTCGCGCAAAAATATTCCCCCTTAGACATCTTGTTTCACACTAATGATGATATACTAGAGGCCATGACAGAATATGATTGTTCATGGGATGCCATGCACCACTACTCATTTTTTCTACCAGAAAGAGAATTTGTTCCTAGTAGCATAAAAACCCAGGACATTTATGCCATTAAATAAAAATAATTCCTTCCATCAGGAAAAGTAGATTGGTTCAAGAATCCTATCCCAATGCCCGATGCATTTGAGGAATGAAATATGTCGAATATTTCACCAACCATCGAGGTAAATATTCAAAAAAAACCAGGAAAAATCGAAGAAATATCTCTGAGATTAGCATGCTCTTTAGAAGAAGTAACCGCATATACAACCATATTACAAGAGTATAGGGGCATATTCATATGGGATTATTCAGAAATTCCAGGTTTGAGTCCCACCATCATGGAGCATCATATTAAGACATGTCCCGATGTATCACCTGTCCTCCAGAAACAACGTTAGTTACACCCATCTAAAGCTAAAGAAATCAAACAAGAGATAGACAAGCTCCATAAAAACATATTCATCTATATAATTGCTTACACATCTTGGGTTTCCAACCCTGTACACATCATGAAAAAACATGGCACCATTCGAGTCTGTACCAGTTTTTGAGACCTAAAGAAAGATTGTCCCAAAGACAACTACCCCACTCCATTCATCAACCAATTCATTGATGCTTGCGCCGGTCATGAGGCCTTATCCTTCATGGATGGATTCTCGGGGTACAACCAAATTTAGATCCGACATAAGGATCAGTACAATACTACATTCACTACCCCTTGGTGCACATTCACATACAAGGTTATGCCATTCGATCTTAAAAATGTTGGCGTGACCTTTCAGCAAGCCATGAACTATATCTTCCACAAGTTGTCTCATCTCATTGTGGACTATTTAGATGACCTCATGGTATGATCCAAGAAGCGAGTTGACCATTTGGCAGATCTACAGCTAGTACTTCAACGATGCCAGCGTCTTCTACGTTAACATAGGAAGACTATTAGGATTCATAGTATCCCAACAAGGAATCAGAGTGGACCCCCTCAAGGTCCAGTCAATGAAAGAGGTACCACCACCAAAAACATTAAAGAAACTTCAAATTTTGCAGGGTAAGACCAACTTCTTACGATGCTTTTTCCCCGACTACGCCACTTGCGCGCAGGGCTTCCTGTGCCTTCTCCTTCAGGACATTCCTTTCAAATGGGATGACTAAGCTCAAAAATCATTTGAGGCACTAAAAGACACCTTATCTTTAGCCCCCTTGATCATCCCAGCCAATTACAAAAAATTCTACACCTTATACTTATTTGCTTCAGATATAACCATTGCGGGGGTCGTAGTCTAGAATGGACCATAAACAAAAATTGTGTAATTTATTATGTAAGCAAGAACCTAACTAAGCCTACCTTGAGGTATGAGCCAGAAGAGAAAAAAACCCTAGCCCTAGTACATGTAGTACAAAAGCTTCGACATTACATCATCCTCAGAACCACTACACTTATAGAAACTATCAACCCCATGTGATATTTTCTAACCTGTTGCATGATGAACCATAAGTACGCCCGATGGATAGTTATATTTCAAGAATTTGATCTATATTTCACCTTCCCCCAAGAGCAAGAAATCACTCATACTATATGAGTTCACTACTGATCCCCCTAACAAGACCTAAGGATTCCTCGTTAACGACTCACTAGATTATGAACATTTGTTCTTAGTAACAACAAAGGACCCCTGGTATGATGAAATCCTTCTTTTTCTGTGAACCCAAAAGTTCAAACCCCAACTCACCCATGACGACCAAAGGAGCATATGCTATCAGGCCCCTCGATACCTTCTAATGGGGGATGTCCTTTATTGACGAGGTGTCGACACCATTTTGCGCGGATGCCTTACACACAACCAAGCTGAGAAGGTCCTAAATGACTGCCATAGTGGGGCCTGTGGCAGCCACCTCTCCGGTATGGCCACCACCCAAAAATTCATACGTGCATATTATTTATGTCCCACCCTGTTTCATGATTGAATTCAAGTAGTCAAAAGGTGTGATTGAGGCCAATGTTACACTCACAAGGCAAGAGCCCCTCCAGCTCCTCTGCACCCCATCATTGTAGTAGGCCCTTTTTTCAAATGGGCATTGAATTTATGGCTTGCAACCCCACGTGTCAAGTAACCATAAGTACATCATAGTGGTCATCGACTATTTCACCAAATGGGCAGAAGCCATGCCCACGTATAACAACACCGCAAAAATCGCATCACGGTTTTTATTCAACCATGTCATCACACGGTTCGGTGTACCCAAGGATTTAGCATCCAACCATGGAAAGCATTTCTAGAATGAAATATTCCAGGATGTATCCCAACACCTTGGTTTTACGTACGATTTTGTGTCACCATACTACCCCAAGTCTAATGTCTAGGTAGAAGTTGTCAACAAAGTACTCAAAACGATGTTACAATGCATGGTAAACAACTGAAAAACCAACTGGCACCATATGGTGTTTTCAACCTTATGGATGTACTGCAAAGTGGTCAAATCCTCAATAGGATTCACACCCTTCCAGTTAGTATATAGGGTGGAGGTCGTGCTTCCCATCGAATGTGAAATCCCCACCTTACATGTAGCCATTGAACTTCTCACTGATACTCAACCTTTAGAGCAACAATTGGTACATCTAGAACTCGTTGACGAAATTTGTCGAGAGTGTCTCCAACACAATGAATCCCACAATAAAAGGGTGAAAGAATCATTAAACTGCAATATCACCCCTCGCTCATTTACCGAGGGGGAACTTGTCCTCCGCTATGACATTAAAAAATCAACTGTAGGACTCGAGAAGTTCGAAACATTATGGAAGGGCCCTTACATAATAAAAAATTGTCTCCTCAAAGGAGCATACATTTTTTCAGAGCCCAACAACACATGCTTAAAAAACCCCGTCAATGGGCTCTACCTCAAGAAGTTTCACCCATAAAGAGGAAAGTCTGAGTACCCTAGAGTAAATATGTATGTAACATAAAAAATTTATGATGATCTCAATCATCATGGACTTGTTCTAAAAACCATACTCTCATGTCGTAAATGGATCGTCTGCCCATATACTATTTTGGATTCGCTGATGGAGCCTCTCGATGGTCACAAAATTTAGCTGTTGCCGCCTAGGCCATATAATCTCCTAACCAATCACCTTACCTCACCAACAGAGTGTGTATCGAATCAGCCACAAAAAATCAATCAGAATGTGACATAGTGATTGGACTGTTAAGTGATGCCTCCAACCAAGGCATCAACCATTTACATGTCTTTCTTGATTCCCAGTTAGTAGTATTGTAGTTAAAACAAACCTTTCAACTATGGGATTCGCGCATGTTTATGAAGTACCTACATGCACGAAGATTGGTTCGCCACTTTAATCACATTACATTTACAAATATACCAAGAGATCAAAATTAAGTAACCGATCGCATAGCTAACCATGTCCTAGACTGGAATGCATCTCATATATACCATCAACCATGAGAAAAATACCATCATAAGTAAAGAATCCATCATAAACATATAAAAACATCATGAAAATAACCATAAACACATCATAAGAGTCGTCAAAATACATATCACATATATACATCAAAAAATATATGTGTGTACAATACAAGTCCGCTGGCTATCAATTCAGTCAAAAATTACATATCACAAACATAGGGAAGCATCCTCATAATGGGTGCTTTCCTTGATCATACATACAACATCTCTAAGGCTGAACCCCGCCAGGTGGGTCCTCTAGACCCACATGAGCACTTGGCGTCAGTATCAGAGCAACAAGTGCCGCAACAAGTGTTTCCCGGTGCAAATTTAGGCGATGCGCCCTCTCCCGAGTCATCATTGTCTCTAGACATATGTCAGCCAAGTGATCAAAACCCTTGGTCGAAAAACTCCGAGTCACCCTCTCCAACCGAATCCATGAATCCTTGAAGTCCCGAGAATGAGCATCTACAACCTCAGCATGAGTTGCAACATCTATTACCTGAGCCTCTGCAACTGCCAGCTGAGCCTCAATATCCACTACTCGAGCCTCTACCGCCAACTCTTGAGTCTCAAAAACCTCCAAGAGTGCCTCAACCACTGCCACGAATGCCTTTGCAGCCTCTACATGTGCCAAAAGTGCACCATCTCCACCAGAAACCGCAACAATGCTACCCTCCCCTGAGGGGTTGCCTGAACTGATCTGTCCCCTTGGCTATGCCTGAACCATACCAAGCATACTCATCCTTCTAGGATCATGGCCTACCAAGAAGGAAAGGGAACGCCTTGTCCACCCTGTGTCTGCTAAGGAAACCAAAAATAGTATCAGTGTCACCATACACAAAAAAAATCTTTAAATGCAGAAAACATAAAAAATCATACATGTCGGTCCCCATGCATAACCAAGAGGGAGACCCATGTCTGGATCCCCCCAAAAGTCGACCCTCACATATGGAAACTTAAGGAATGGATGTGGGTTTGACTCAAACCATGCCTCGACTCTCTCATCCCAGTTTCTACCTGCCTCACCCCCACCAGAACGGGGCATCGTAGGTGCCCATCGACGCATCCGAGAATCCCTCAGAGGGCCCAAAGGCACCAGAACAAAGGGTTGTAGCATCATGACCTGCTGATACATAATACAACATAGGATGCTCACATAACAAAAGGTCTTCACCGCACCCCTTTGTACCTTTCCCAACTGCTTGACCATACCCCGATACACAAATCGGGCCCAATCAAATATGTGATCTGAATCTAGCTGGTGGAGCACTACGTTATGCGGTTTTGATACTCGGTGTGGTGACAACGACCCCAACAAACAAAATATCATGGCTAAAGAAACTCGCTCGACCAAATCTATAATAGTGTTCACTCGAACACAACCCCTCAATATGGGGTTATGCCCGCACTGCCTAGCCTACTCATCCAACTCATGTATATTCACTCCCCTAGTAGGGAGTGGATATGGAAGAGCCTCCCCATGAGGAAAAAGGGCCATCACAAAATAGGTGTCAATTTGAGGCTGTATCCTTAAATAGGTTTGGTGCAAAGCCATCACACACCACTGCCTATCCCAACACCTAACCAGGTACCACAAAAATGCATCCTCAGACCTCAAAATGCAGCTCTCAAAGAACTTGAGTAGCCCATATCGTGAAAATCCTCTTGAGCGCGCAGTTTTTACGCTACTTCTGTGCGCAGGGCAGGCTAATATCTCTCTCTCTCCACAACATCTTGCCACCAAGGAAGCACCAAATAATTAGTTTTTCAAAAATACCATCAAGTTAAGTTAATTCTCACGACCCCACACTTTTTAGTCATTGGTGCACGCTGACCCCAAGCGTGTGGCACAATGCGCTAAAGTTTTGATAGCCTGTGGGGTAACCATGTAAAGAGGAATTCTTTGTGCAAATACCACGTGCGCTAACTTGGATCGCCCATGCGGTCCTAACAAAACAAGGAAAAAAGTCCGTACAGGTCCCCCATGTACAACCCAAATAGACATGAAAATGAAAAAAGTGAATAACATGAGGTTTTAGCTCCTACCTGAAACTATGTGTGCGAGTCACAGGTACTCTGGCTAAACACAACAACAAGAAAAGCTCTAGAAACTAGCTCTGACCTCACACACTCAGAAAACACAAATGACCTAAAATTCGGCCATATTAACCTATATATCGCCCTTTTTACCATTTTAGGGAGCCCATAACTTAAGCTCAGAGTATCCAATCACAAAATCATGAGAAACATAGTGTTCAACACTTCATCATCTTCTATCTGGACCTCATAAATCCAGACCTCAAAAAAAAAAAAAAAATCATTTTCAGGGCTCATCGCCCCCCATCCATACTATATCTCAAGTATGTCGTCTCTTATTTGTTTTAAATTCATGTTATTTCAAATCATTCATATCAAAAGATGCCTTTTACTTAGGGTATTGGTTGTAGATGTTGCAGATGCACCATTTCACCACACTTCCAAGACACTAACAACACAAGAGTAGGTAACATTCTACCGCCAACATGATAGGCTTCCTTTAAAAGCATTGCATATCCTGACATCATTTCTCCATCAAAATCAACCTTAAGTCTCATCCACCTGGCCATTTTTATCACCACCTCACCTTACTCATGATAAACACCCTTGCAGGTCGATAGAGCCACACCTTCCATGGCATCCACCACATTTTAAGACCATAAAATATTAAAGCGTAGACATGATCATACAACATGGCTCGGGAATCATTTCAGTTTCATGCATTCAAATTTTCAAAAATCATTTTATCTCATGCCAACAACCCTATTCTCATGCCACCATCTTCTACAACAGATCAGTAAAATGCATTACCGCGTTTCACATTTGGAATATCACTCCCTCATAAGCATAGCCCATTAGAGACATTTCATCGGCATCATCACCCTCACATCGAGACCAACCAATGGGGCCCCCACCCTTAGCCAAATACCTTCTTAGAAACATCATGTAGGATCATACGTAATGAATGGGGCACCCGTCTCCATGCTTGCACATCCAAACCACTTTTCATATTCTTTTGGCAAGTGTACACAAAAAATATTTTTTAAGAGAAATAATTCCACCCACATTCACATTTCATACCTGGCAACAGTCCCAAGTCACCCTTGGTCAGATTTGTGCATACATATCCCATCTAAATCATGTCAGTTATAGCAAACATACACCCACCTTAGATGTCCTATAGACACGAGGGACACCCACATCAGAAGTTATTATGACTGCTGCCACTTGCATTTATAGCTTTGACCTTGGGACCATCCACTATCATCATCATTTTCAACCATCTCTCACCATCATGTCTCGTCAACCCATCACATCAAGCCCTATTTTCATCAGAAACATTGGTCCCTTTTACCAGTACTTATTTTTGATCGATTGATGCTTCCTTCTTGTCAACTCCAACAACCATTATCCACGAAGGAGTTAGTACCTTGGATGAGACCCCACCATTAAAGGGGCATCCTCGGGTGGCACAGTGGGAATTAACATCGCCCACTGATGTCATTGATCCTCTTGACATTCGACATCAACAAAGTTTTCATGTTAAGATGGTATTGTACTCAATAATTGTTGCAGTCTGTTAGAATTAATCGAAGGCTCGTAATCAACAAGCATCTCTTTCAGCAATGCTTACATGAGAAGGTCCCCAATAGTCGAAGACCCATGCTATTACGAAACACTTCCTTCAGAAATGCTTTACCTAAACAATGCATGGAGGTGCCATATTCAGTATTTTTCTATTAAAAAAAAAAAACTCCCTTGAGGGCGTCAACAATCGTCATCATCAACCAACAAAAGTTCACCTACCACAACGTGACTTGACAGAACCAATATCATTCAGATTTTGTTAACTAGTTATCATCACGAGCATGGGACATGTCTGCCTTGTAGAAGTAATTTTTCATTTTTATCACTTGCAGGTTTCCCATAGAGCATGGTGTCTTACTTACTTTCGACAAGGGGTTCCCATAATTATTTCCACATCAAGTTACTCTCTCTCTCTCTCTCTCAAAAGGATCACACAGAAAATAAAATGTAATGTATTTTGGCTATACAGTTCCTCCTAGACCTCATACATCAGAGGGGAACTGCTAACACCAGAAAATCGTACAAGAAAAATACATTAGAGAATGTCAAGAAAATAATACAAATGCAGATTTTCAAGGAGAAATACATTATGAAGGACAAAAATTTAATTATTTCCTAAGGTTTAGTCATAAATTGGCAGACAACACACCAACAACAAAGACTTTTTGCACACAACATGCTTTATCCTTCGATAGCCGCGCGGTCCTGTGGATGGCAAAAAGTTACCATCCTGGACCACTTGAAACACTTGGTAAAGGTTATTCTCTATCAATTGCAATCAAGGAAAACTGAATTCAAGCCACCTTGAGGAGGAATGCAATCCACAAAGGAATCTCTTGTCCTACTCTTGGGTCATTATCAATCTTGGGTCAACTGAGGGAAGAGAGTTCAAAAAATTTCTATATAAAATGGCCATGGGAAGAGAAAAAGGAGACACGTCGTTATGCTAGAAAAATTACTGCTAGAAAACCATCATTCAAGTGTGTTGAATTAGGAGAATTGAAGAGTCAAGTTTGTTGGCCATCCAACATCCTAGAGAAGAATAAAGTTCCACCATTAGTGAGTGATCACAATCTTGTTGAGAGAGGGGAGAAGAGCTTGGTAGGGAACTAGGGAAAGGGACCTCCTTGTAGAGAGTGTTTGAGCTCCATCGCTCGAGGGACTCACTACAAGTGTGTTAGAATTGTATTCTTCTTACCACCAACAACCAATAAAGGGAGATTTCTCCATCTTGTGTATTGGTTTTTTGCTCCATTTGAGCATGTTTTGTCTTGTGTTTTCTTGTTTCAGTTCATGTTATTTTATGTATTACTTACGTTATGAGTTTTGTCTTACATTTTTTAGTTTTTTCACTAACATCAACACCATCTTCTCTGTGACCTTTTGCAGGTAGCAACCGACTGCTAGAGAGGTGTCTTTCGGTACACTTGTGTAGCAAAAACACCACCACAATCACCTGCACCTGATCAAGAAAATCCTGCAAGTATCTTTTGAATCTGCACACGACTTCTCAACTTCCCAATCCAACTGCAGTATACTTGGCCACTACAATACGAAGTGTGACAGATGTCTGCTTCGTGCTCATAGTCATAACAGAGCTTAGATTGAAAAATATCCTAATGAACTTTTCCTATCTTCAACACTTTCTTTCTAATCTGAATCTGTATTTGTACTTCACTATTTGAGACAAATCTTAAAACATAATTGATTTTTCCATGACCAATTGTACCATGATGGTACACCAACCCTTTTACTCAGTCTATCACCACAACTAATTCCCTATCATCCTGACTAAGTGCTCCCTCTCAGATTGAGACACATCTTGTTGTGATAATTCTGAATGCTCTCTCTATCACTTCAACCTTTCAGGATAACATCTATCTAGCCTAATAGTGTCAATGTCAGTCCATAATTTCAAACTCAAAAATCTATTCTCTGTGAAGCTAGTATGAGGCTCTCCGACTTCTCCCACAAGCATTTCTTTCTACCACAATTTCTCCCTCTAACAAAATCACATGAGACCAAACAAGCCTAGCACATTTTCTTGTAATAAATTTCTTGTGAACTTATGCCCTCGATCTTTAGCTTTGTTGGCATACATAGATCAAATTAGAGTCCTTGCATAGGCTTATATGTGATCTTCAATTTCCTTGCTTCACCAAAAATTTGATACCATGTTGATTTTTCAATACAATTGATACAAGTACATTATTTCTGAACTAAATTAACTACTTGTGAATATATGTTATTGTTCTCTTATCTTTATCCAACAATCACACTTTAGAAAGTCAACCAATAACCATGAAAGGAAAGTAAAAATTACAAATGTTAAAAAACTTAGGATATGTGAGATCACACTTGTAAGAGAGAGTATGTGTGTGATAAATGAAATATATAAAATGAAAAGGTTCAAGTGTATTTTATATCCAATATACCCAAGAGACATGTCTCTTAAATTAAATAACATTTCTTTGTATATCAAATTCTAGTAAGTTGCACATCTACATTTTTACTCATATTTGTTAAAGTGCTGAAGATCACACAAATATTGGTGGACAATAATTCTTGGTAAGTATATTTATTTACATCTTGTTCCTCTTACCGTATTTTAAGTAAATACTTGCTTAAATTGTGGTGGGTAGTAATGGTAAATATGTTATTTATGTGAGTATTAGCTATGATTTTGTTAATTTCCTTTCTTTTCTTTCTTATAATTTAAAATTTTGGAGCATTATATTATAGTGAAGCATCTTATAATTCTTGTAGGAATGAAGGATTTGTCTTTGGTATGGAAATTGTTAGGACTAAAAGCATGAGTTGGTAAGATATAGTAATGTCATTAGGTTGGTGATATTAATGATTGAAGATTTATTATAGGGTATACCTTCTCACTCTTTGGAGATGCATTTCCATGGTGCAAGAAGAGGTGGAGGTCAATTATGTTGGGGAACATAGAGGCCAAACATATGGTTTTGACACAAGTGTGAAAGGAAGTCACATTTCTTTGTTGATTGGCTAAGGAACCAAGTCCTATTAATCAAAAGTTGACAATGATATATTATGATAGTCATAGGGCCATTATGCTTTTAAAGAATTCGAAGTATATCACAAAGTCAAAACATATTGGCATTTAATGTCCTTGTGTTCTAGGAGAAATCGAGTTATGCTAAATTTTCTTGAGGTATTACAACACATATCATAATGGTTGCAAATGCTTAAATGGAGGATATGTGAATTAATAAGTGAAAATGTTGTCAAATCAAGTTGGTGTTTCTTGGCTAGAGCATGGAAACAAGTTGAAGTGAAGTCTCCGAATTTTTTGTGAATTTCCAAATGAGAGATTGTAAATGATATTGGATCACCAAATCTCATTGTCAAGTGATTCAAGGAAGACATAGTTTAAATCAATATCAATGATATTATTTCATAGTAATAAACTATTAGATATCAATATCCATTAATTATCAATATCCAAAAATCTAATAAAAAAATTTAAAAACAATTTTTTTTATCCCAAACATTATGAATAAAGTTATTCAAAATCTTAATTTTTATAAAAATAATTATTTAATTATAATAATATTCATTACCTACACAATTTATTGGGTATCTATTATTTTCAATTATATTTATTAAATATACATTACAATTTAAATTTAATTTCTATTATATTTAATTGATGGACATTGTATTTTAATAAAGTATTTATGTTGAAATGCAACATAATATTTTTAATAAATGAAAATATGTTGTACGCATTCTCCTTTTGGACCATTAAGTTAAAAGTGCTTTGACCAAGTGAATATGTTGTATTCATCCATCCTTCTTCACCATCAAGTGAGAGGTGCTTTCTTTATACAACTGGCCTTAGATTCTGGGTCAGGAGTTTTTCCAACAGCTGTTTAGATACTTTCATTTTCCCTTCTCGTTTCTTGTGCAATTGGTTTGAACTGAAACTTGCTCAAACCCATCAAAGTTTGATGAAGTGGGTTCTTACTTTCTTTCACCCACACAAAAGCTAAGTGACCAGGGAAATGACCATTTCATGGCATAGGCTATTTTTTAAGGGAATAGTTTCATAAATCACACAAGTGTAACAACCAGAATTAATGGTACTAAGACATGATTTCCAAAAATAGAGCGATGAGGTTGTGACTAAGACAACCAATAATCACTGTGAAACACGAAGTAAATTTCAAGTCACCTAGAGGGTGATGAGCAACCCACTTATTTATTAATTGGGGAATGTTTTGGGTAACTTGTGTGAAGAGAAGCTTGAAGCTTCCTGGTGGTACAGATGATGTATAACATATTTATCTAAAATGAAAAATAATATTCATGGAAAATCGAATTGAAAAAATAAGCTAATCATCTTATTTATATATATATATATCCTTCTCCATATTGATAAATCCAAAATAAATTTCGATCTTCTAAATTTTAACATGAAATCTTACATACAATACAGATAAGTACGTCATTTCCCATTAAATTAGAAACACTGGTCATTCCCCAAATTGTTTTATCTGTATCTATTCATATAGAAGAACTCACAAACACAGAAAAACACTTACTGTATTGTTTTATGTATATATATTTACCCATGTGAAGAAATACATGAAAATACTTGATTGCATATATACTAAATCTCCTCCAAAGAACGATTTGATGGTTATTTCTCATTGCTTGGTCTCTTCTACTTCTGTCCATAAACTTGAAACACTAATCCTTAAAATTTAAATATTTTTCAAGGAGAAAAAATCAACTCTCTTATCCTCAATATCTAGAAAGACTGGATTCACTGCTGCATTGTAGTTTGCCACCACAAGATGAGAATTAGGATGACCAGCAAAGCTCCAACACCCCATGAAGACCCTATGGAGGATGAATCTGGTGCTGCACTCACGCTTTTGCCTAAACAAGATGATATGTATATTGCTGACAGAGTAAGCAGCAACAATACCAATGGCAGCCACCCTCCAGCACTATCGCTAGTTTTGACAGTTGACTGCTTTGTAACAATCCTCTGTGGTTCATACTTATCATATGGGTTCTTCTGCTTGACATACCATGGCGAAATCAACAATAAGAAGGCGAATATCAGCAGCAGTAATGGATAACCAGAAGAAGCAGCAGTGGCCATTAGGAAGCCAATCGCAGACAGTATAAAATTAAATAATGAGAGAGCAGACCAGACTCTGATGAGGAGGAGACAATGGTTCAATAGACAGGCAGGGAGGACTAAACCAGTGATAAGCTCTGCCTAATAAATAATTTTTTCCAAAAAGCAGCTAACATGGCCTGGTGAGATTCAAAGCTAAAGGTGTAAGGTACCCCACTTGGTTGAAAGAATAGCATTGGAAGTATTGCAGCCATGTTATTTTATGAGCATAAAGAGATTCCAAAAGTCATATTCCCTTATCCATCCAAAGGACAATAATTGAAAAAGAACCATAGGGGTTGCTTTTGTTAGACTCATGAACACAGAAAATGACATGTGGCCATTGAGAAAAGATACCTACCACAAGTATGAGCTTCCCAAAGTTATACATAATTTCATCTTCTCTGAATCACCGGTGCCATCCATACCAACCTGTACCTGAACTATGTGTTTGGGCAGTAGAACAGGAAGAAGGCTATTGTCAAATCTAGATATGGGAATCCTGAGGCTAACCGAAGCTATATTCGGGAATCCAGGGTGTTGTTGAGGTTGTGTAAAATTCAAATCCAAATCCAGGGTCATGAGAGAAACCTTGGCATGCTTGATTAAGGGAGAGGGCATAAAGATTTTTTTAAAACCAGATCTAGGATCCTGAGGCTAACCCAAGTTATATTCGGGAATTGAGGGTGTTGGTGAGGTTGTGTAAAATTCAAATCCAAATCCACGGTCATTAGTGTAGCCATGGTATGATTGACTCAACTTTGGATTGGTATTTAGGTTAAATTTCAAGTTAATAATATATATATATATCTATCATAATAGGAAAAACACTTACTATACACCGATGTATAAATAGATATATTATATGTATGTAATTTTTGGATTCTTCAAAATTGAGATGTTAGAGTTTAGCTATAGTTAACTCTTTAATCATAATTGTAGTGTGTGAACAATTTTATAAGTAAAAAAATTATTATATGTTTATGGCATATATTAAATGATTAGACATTTTTTTTTCTTTGCTGGGTAATTACTTTTTAATTTTGATTGAAATTTAGTAGGAAAAAATTAGAATCTTAAGTTTTTTTGATATAATCTGCATAAAACCAGTGTTTTAAGGTTTTTCAGGGTGCTGAATCTATTTATTCACTTAAAAATGCATTTTAAACAACTTAAGTTCACCATCTTACCAAAAATTGTATGCTGAATCCATCTATACACTCAAAAATGCATTTTAAACAACTTAAATTCACGATGTTACTAAAAATTGTATCCCCAATTCTAACCAAAAAGTTAAAAAAGTGTAACATTTAGATTGCTCCCATATCAAATTACATTAAAAAAAAAATATAGGCAAATAAATTACTTACTTAACTTTGAATAACTTTAATTAAATCATATTGACTGGAATAATTAGTGGGAACACTTAAGGTAATGTAATTACATTGGAGATGCCCCATGTGTGTGCATCATTGCATTTCCACTTGAGAGCTACTGTAATGATAAATTGGTTATTGTGATTTTATAATAAATTTTCATTACTTTATTCTTTATTTTTTGAATAACAATAATTTCATCATTGTTTTATTGGTATTTATAAATAAACTTTTTAGAAAATATAAGATTAAGGCATTGTTCATCTTAGAGTGAATTTGCATTTATTTGCTATCCAATTTTTGATGTGGCCACAATAAGAGGTACACCAAGGGTATGTCTTTTATAATTCTCTTGTATTAGATAATGCTTTTCTAAATATTTTTATGTCAACATTAGATATATATTACATTATGATTAAATATAGCTTAAATTACCTCATAACTTTTTAAACAAACTTCACATATTATTTTAATGGGAAAACAACTCAAACATTTAAAACACATTACTTCGTAATGTTATAACGGGAAAATAACTCAAACATTCACATATTACTTTAATGGATAAACAACTCAAACATTTAGAATGCATTACTTCACATATTGTTTTAATGGACAGATAACTCAAACATTAGATAGCATCAAGTTTTTTTTTTAATTACTTTAAGTTGTTTTTTTTAAGTCTATATTAGAGTTGTTTATGGGATGGAAGAATGATTATGCTAAGTCTGTTTAAGCTTAGACACACTTTAAGATAGTTTAATTCCCCCAAAAGTGACTCACATCCTCAACTCCTCTCTTAATATTTGAAACTATAACTTAATAAAAACTAAATCCCACTCAAACCAACTATTATACATCTCATAAATATTTAAACTTAAATTATTATTAAAATACTAACTTTAAATTATTATTATAAAAATCCCAATAATTTAAAATACTAAAAAATATTAAAACTACATCCTTAACTATGTGTGATATTGTACCATCCAAGCCTTGACAACTACAACGATGTCCTCCTTTTCTCTTACAATATTGATTAATATACCATGCACTCTAGAGCACTCAACCTAAGAGTATCTATCATCATGGGAGGTGTTAGACATAGATGGACTTTTGCTTCAAGGAAGTGACATTAAATTTTATGATGGGCCATGGTCATGGAATAAAGGAGATAGAAGTGCAACGCAATAATTGATACGCTTAAAGTACGAGATGACCTCCAACCAACATCTTTTATAATTGTTGGAGAAGAAGTTACGAAAGCAAAGGAATATTTAATTCAACAATGATAACCTGTTGAAAATCTCTTTTAGCACATTATACTTTTCATTTGTCTTCACTCTAGAGGTATGTTCCCACTGGTATTGTATTACAAGTTAATTCTTTTATCACATTATTCTTTTCATTTGTCTCACTCTAGAGGTATGTTCCCACTGGTGTTATATTACACGTTAATTCGTTGTTGACAAAGTTTTGATTAAGAATTTTCAAAACCGAAAAAGCTTGGATTTGTTCAACCCTGTAGGTTAAAGTGATGTGATATTTTAAACTTAAATTTCAATCACGTGGGTCAAGGTTTCTTTGATGTTTTTTCTTCGGTACTTACGGTGATGGCGGAAAATGTAAAAAAACTCAGGAAGGATGCACGGAGCTATAAACTCAACTTTTCTGGTATTGATTCCTAAAAAGAAGTATTGATTCCTAAAAAGAAAGAGAAGTTGTTTTTTTTTTTTTGGGGATGATTATAGACCTATTTCTCTCTGTAACACCTTTTATAAGATAAACTCCAAGATTATTGCTGAAAGAATTAAGAACTTTCTAGCCAAACACATAACTAAGGAGGCAGGTTTTCTGAAGGACAGGAGTATACACGAAGTTGTTGCCATCACACAAGAAATTCTTCATTCGATGCAGACAGAAAAATTGGATGGGGTGGTCATGAAAATAGATCTAAATAAGGCCTATGATAGGGGCGAATGGAATTTTTTTAAGGATGATATTATTCAAAATCGGTTTGGATAGGGAGTTGGTGGCATGGATTATGGCGTGTATTACTTCGATGTCAATGGCGGTTCTTATAAATGGAACTGCATCTACTTTTTTCAATCCAGGCCGGGGATTAAGAGAGGGATGTTCATTGTCCCCTTTGTTATTCATTTTGATCATGGATGCCTTTAGCTTAAAGCTCAAAAAAGCAAGGACCAATGGCACTTTTAATGGTTTAAAGATCTGCAGAGAGAAGATGGTGACCCACAGTCTCTTTTTCGATGACGTACTCGTCTTTGGGGAGAAGGAGAAAAGGAATTGGGAAGGTTTCAGAATCATCCCGAACAGTTTTTGTCATGCAGCTGGCATGCAGGCTAGTGAAGTTAAATTTTGTATTTTTTATAAAAATACTGTGGACGAGGAACGTGATGAGTTGGGGCCTCTATTTAACTTCAAATAAGCTCATCTTAGAAATGGATTGACATATTTGGGTTTCCAGTTGGAGCCGACAAGGTACACAGTGGAGGATTGCAAATGGCTAGCTGTGAAATATAATAAAAAGATCCATGTTTGGTCATCAAGGTGGTTATCGAGAGGTGGTAGACTTATTTTGTCACAAGCAGTTTTACAACAGTTTACAGTCTACTGGGCTCATATTTTTAGGATTCCAAAACAGACTATTGCTGAGATAAATAGAATCACTGCAAGATTCATTTGGAGTGGGGGAAAAGAAAGTAAGTCTATCCATTTGGCACGACTGGAGTGTCTTACGAAGCCAAAGGAGAAGGGGGGATGGGGCCTTTTGGACTTGGATACTTTTGGGAAGTCTCTCTTATTTAAATCAATGTGGAGCTGCATTACTAAATACTGCGTCTGGGCGGAAATAATGAGGATAAAATACATAGACTCACGAGATCCAGAGAACATCCTTATAGCGGGGTGGGAGGTCGACAAATGCAGATCAGAAATATGGAGAGGTTTTAGCAACTGCTGGGATGAATTTAAAGAGAACCTAGTATGGAAATTTGGATCCGGCTGTAAGATACAAATCGGTAGTAAAAACATGCTTGGCTCTGAACTTCCCACACCACTGGAAGGTGGAATCCTTGACATTTTAAATAGAAGAGGTATTTTCTATATGGGACAGATAGTAAGGAACTGGAGCTCGGATATACCAAGCTAGAAAAATTACCATGAGATGGGATTAGATGAGAAAAATAAAGAGGATTGGGAACATTATATTAGTATATTAAGAGGCATGGGTTTGAGAAAGAACATTGAAGGAGACTGTTTGACATGGAGAGGCACCCCAATGAAAACACAGATCAATACGAAGGATGCATATGCCGCCTTGACAAACAAAAGATTAGAACAGGAACCGGACAACTGGTTCAAATTGATGTGGAAAGTGGGGGTTCAAATTAAAATGGTCATCCTCATGTGGCTCATATGGAAGGACAAAAATCTAACTTGGACAAACTTGCAAAAAAAAGGATGGCGGGGTCCGGGGCGATGTATGATGTGTGGAAAAAATGGGGAAGACAATATTCACTTATTTTACAACTGTACTTTTGCCTTAGAGACTTTAAATTTTCTTTGCCAGTTATTTATACTTCCTGTTCCAGATTATAAGAATACTACCGACTGCATGAGCTGGTGGTTCAGGCGGGGACGAAACTTCAAAGCCATACCCATTATACTACATTGGCATTTGTGGTGTGGGAAAAATAAATGTATTTTTGAAGGGAAACATAACACACCGAGGGACATCTGTGCAAAGGTATATTGCACTATGGATAAGCTAAAAGTAAAACAAAAACCCCCAAGTGATTTGTCCATAAATACGAGGCCTTTTGAACTTCAATACCCAGCTGGTTTTTTTGATAGGGCATCGAAAAACCATAACTGTGGATGTGGAGCATGGTTAATGATTTCCCCAGAGTGCCACTACAAAATCTATTGGAATGGAGGTAGAGGGACTAATATGAGGGCTGAGATCATAACACTCTGGGGTCTGCTATGGTTCGCCAAACAACTATACATGGAGGAGTTATGGGTTTTTGGAGATTTGAAGGTTATCATAGAACATCTAAACAAAGGATCGCAGCTAAATCCAGGTTCTCTTACTCATTGGTTCGATAGAATTAAATCATTGAAGAAATATTTCTCTGCAATCATCTTCAGCCATATCTATAGGGAAAAAAACACTGAAGTGGACAAACTATCTAAGAGGGGATTAAATGGGCGTTTCGGTGATATGTACTATGAAATCCACAATACAAATGGGCAGGGAGTGAAAGGTATGGTAAATTTTAATTAGAAAAAGAGCTCTGTTTGTGGACAGTGAAGAGGCTAAGTGAATCTTTGTAAATTTTAAAAGTCAGTTTTGATTTTATTTTGGTTTCCAAAAAGTTTTGTAGTTATGTAAAGGAATGAATCCAAATGATGGAAAGTGAAAGTTGTATTATACCACCTTGTTTTTGTACTGAAGGAAAATCAGTGAAACAAGAAACAAGAGAAAGAATCAATGCTCTTATTTGATGCTGAAATCTGCTGAAATCTGGACTGTTAGTTCGTGAACAGTGAAATTACAAAACCAAATATGGTTATTTGTTTTCGCATAGTTTTGTGCCCTGGTACACTTATATAAACCAGAAGTATTTTTCATGCTGAGAAAAAAAGGTTGATGTGATATTTTAAGTTTAGGAATTTAAATGATATAGGTAAATTAATATTATTTTTTTGTTTGTTAGGTAATGTGAGTTTTGAGATGATTGGTAGCCATTATTTTGGAACACTTAAGCTATTAAGATTTTTTGGCAAATGCACTTGGCCTTGGCCACACTAGCCCTTAACATGGCTGTATTTTTTCCCATGAAATTTTGAATCGATGATCTTTTCATCACAAAGTGCCTTAAGAGAACACCCTGTCATCATTTACTCTACACTCATTGAGTAGATAAAATCCTTTTCATCACAAAGTGCCTTAAGAGAACACCCTGTCATCATTTACTCTACACTCATTGAGTAGATAAAATTATTATTTTATAGAGATCTTTCAGTGATAATCACATGAGACAGAACTTTCTCGACGTGTTTCAAACCAACCAAACCAACCAATGTGGTTCATCTTCAAGACAAGATGAGAGATCAAATCCAATCATTAAGTTTAAATAAAAATAGAGAAAAGCAACTAGCAATTGGAAATATTTATATATAAATAATTTAATTTTTAATTATATATTTATGAGTAAAAGTAATATTTATTTTCATATAATATTTTAATATTTGAAAATCATTTTTAAATAGGATTAGTTTTATAATTTATTTATAAATATGAATAATTTTAAATTACACAATATTATTTTAAATTATTAAAAAAATTATTTTTATTTCATAATATTGTTTTAAATTATTAAAAATATATATTTTTATTTGAATTTGAATTATTTTAAATTATAACTGAGTTTATTAGTTTAATGAGGGTAAAATTTTATTACGTATTTAGATTTGTTTCAATATTTATTTTCTTAATTATATTTATTTATATATTATGAAAATAAATTTGCATTGAATTTGGCAAAATAATCAAATTAGTTGGGCAAGATTATATATATATATATATATATATATATATATATATATTATATTTGGGTTTTTTTCTCTTATTTTCATGATTATTTTTTCGCTCGTTTTTAAATTAATTTATTATTATTTATTTTTGCATCTAATCTCAAAACTATTTTATTAACTTCATTTAATGATTATATGTTAAACCTTATTTATTAAAGGACTAATTAATACTCTATCTTAACATCTTTAAGCTTTCTGGTCCTTGATGATGGGTGGAGTGTCCACCCGAAATGTTGGATAGGCTTAATCACCTACAAAGTTCGCTTCTAAAAATTCAGACAAAATCAATACTAACAAGTAACATATGTTATAAGTAGGGAATTCAAAGTCATATGTTGCTTGGGATTTCAACAAGTTATTGTTGGTGTAAACTCTAAAAAAGGCCCTTAAAATTAATATTGTTCTACATAAAATGAAAAAGTAATTAAAGACATGTTTATTGTGAGGTTCATCGTATCCAATGTTGGTGGGATGAGATGACTAAATACCCAAGTCCAAATCTTCCATCAATTGGTGTATTGTTTCTTCTTCCCTCAAATATTTTGGGGTTGAGTTCACTAATTTTATGAAATTGGAGGTTGTTGATTATGAGCCTTTATTGAGATTACAAACCATGTTCATTAACATTGAACACTTAGCTTCTAGAACTTGATTTTTCCTCTTCTATAGTATAAGGGCATCCATAACCATCGTCTATTGAGATATATATTGATGCTTTTTTTCATGAATCTTAGTGGTTGTCGAAAATATTGATGTTTTGTTGTTGTTTATAAATTATTCACGCCTATATAGCACCCTGTGCAACTCTAGGACTTCCCTATAATCCATATTTAAAAACTTCCTTTGTTGCCCAAGTATGTGAGAAATAGAAAACACCCAAATGAGAAAATTTCATATAACTAAACTAGATTATCCCAAGAAGTAGACTCGAAAAAGCAAGATGGGATTCCAACCCAAGAAAAAACTACATCTTTTCCTAGAAATAAAATTGTGCACGCATAAGAGCAAGATATTCATGAGCAGTGAGCTTGAAACTTCAAACTTTGTTAAATTTTTCATAGGGCTTGTTACCTACCACTTCATGGGTTATATCTCTAGGTGAATTTTTTTCTCCAGGATGGACCTCAGTCGGCAGCTAACAATTCTTTGTAACCCTCAACTAGCTCGTTGTGCCATTTCTCTGCCCCCTAGGCTAGTCATGTGGTCCCTCACCCATCTGTATTGATCATATGTTTGAAGGTGGGCCTCCCAAATCTAAAGGCATGTCTTGTCATTTGGTAATTGAGTATTGGGTTTCCTTATCATGGACACTTTTGGGCATGGATTGATGGGGGGATTTGGCAGAAAGAGTGGGTTTATTTTGTGCTCTTGTCCCCTTGATCTCTTTTGGATGTTACCCTTCGATCTTAGTTCCATGGGATCTCCTTTATTGACCATTTGGTTATGGGGTGATAATACTTGGGAAACCACGACTTTGGTTGCGTGGTCCCGCTCCCTTATTCATATATATTACTCCCCTTCCACTCACTATAACTCCCATTCATCATTTCTACCACCTTGGTCTACATTGCTTCTCTGGGTCCACATAGGGTCGACCTCCCTATCCCCTTTCCTCACCTTGGGTCAAGCCAAAGGAAAATTAAAAGCATAAATGGCCACATTCAATGGGAAATTGTACCACAAAATGTAAAAGATGACCGGGACAAAATAATTAACACGTGAGAAAAATCCAATACATGAGCTCTACCCCATACCCATGGTCATCACCTTGGTTCCATAGGCCATAGATGAGCCTCCTTTTTAATTTAGGAACCCATGATTTTCCCAACCCCTAGAGGGAAATGAACTGCCCTACCTAAAGGGGGCAATCACTTCTATATCTTACACATCATGCTCTTGTACTTTGAACCCCGAGTAGTTAATCAAAGAAAAATCATAAAAGGCAAAAGGCATATAAAGAAGGGTGGAAAAATCAAGGCTCCCTCCTACACATTATATGCCTAGGTGTGGGTTTCCATTTCTCTAGCTACCCTTGTGCCTCGATATGTGGCGGAAGATTTCTCGTCTCATTCACTATTCCATTTCACCTCTTTTTCACATGCCACCACCATTTGAGGGATGTAACTTGGACATACTATCCCCTCTAAAGGTAGAAACCACCTAATAAGGTACCTGGATAACCCCCTTTGGAGCTTGGAGACATTAGCACATGCCAAAGCCCACTATGGAAGGGCATGCCATTATGAAGTGTCCACTTGTTGCCCATGGTTTGTAAGCTCTTTTACTAGATTACTTTAATGACTTGTTGTATTGGAAGGATATGGGATGCATTGGATCTTATGCAAGATTGTATATGGTGCCCTTTTGGGTTTAGTCTCCCTATATGGGGTCCTAACCTATCATAGGGCTACATTGGAAATATAGGGTGTGTGTAGATATCCATTGGCCTCCACAACAACATACAACACTCCATGGATCCCCATAGATGTTCAGATATTACTAGAGATCCACCTTTGGGACGAGGAAGATGCACTTGATACACTATGCCCAGTTGGCCCCACAGGTGCACCACACACTTGGAAGGTGTCCCAAGACTTTTACAATGAGAGGGAAACACTATCCGAGCCCTTACAAATGGTCTACATGCATCTTCAACTCATATGGAGACCCATGGGGTCATTGGTGTGCCCCCACACCCACTGGGAGCACCACAAGTTTACTGTTTGGAGAAAAAGGGCCACCACCTTGTCCATCACCTTTTGAGGATTTTATTCATCATTATGGCACTTATTGACTTCATCAGGCCTCTTGGAGGGCCCAACGACATGCATAAATTATTATTTGACCTCCTAAGAGGCTTATTATTTCATTTATGAGCTAGTTTGGTGGGCTTGTCACCAAAAGTTAGTTTATTTGCACATTATTTTATTTTTAGGGGCTAATGTAGGCATATTAGGTAAATCTAACCCCTAATTGGCATATAATAGAGTTATATGGATTCATTTGTATCACCAATTGACTTGGGATCTCTCTATCTTTAGATAACTTCACATTTTTCCTTGGAGGACATTTTTTTGGATGATGGATGAATTTTGATGTATGGATTGGGTTCTTTCTATCTTGGAGCTTCTTAATTGCAAATGTGATTCTAGTCTCATATACTCTCTAACATTGTAAATGAAAAATTAACGCTATTTTTCTTGTTGCTACATACATTGGAACTTCACTATAATTAGGGCTAATTCTTGCATGTATTTAATGTGGAATTATGTGTCTATTTAGCTTATTCTGTGTATGGTACTTTGTTAAATAAATGAAATATCCTAGATCATGTTATATTGATAGTATTGCATCATTTGTAGGAAGTATAAATGCTTAGAAGTCACTTTTCTTCTCTTTCCTCTAACTTTGGACGAAGTTGACTTTTGGAGCCTCCTTGAACAAGAAACTAAATATGTCTTCATCATTCTCCTTGACTCCATATCCCCAAGTGATTCAGGCACTGGTCCCTGGTCCCTCAAAAAGGGTGATCATTTAACCCTCTATTTCACTTTTTCCCCTTTTTTCCTGGGTCTAGCCTCCTTAGGTCACCCAGGGCATCAATTTCTCAGGAAACTTACCACAAGAAAAATTTGATATCCTAGGTACAACTGCGTTTTTGGGTCCCCTAGCTCTCCTCTAAATTTGAAGAAAATCTTACAATTGAATCTCTGGATCCCCCAAGCCCTAGCTCTAGAATCTAATTTTTCCTAGGTGGTCCTAAGGCTAGTACCTAGTAGGATCAATTCAAGGTCTTTAGATAAAAATTATTGTTTGATCCTTCCACCTCACCTTGGCTAGGATAATAACATCATTAGTTTCCAAAATCCATCCCCTAACCTAGGTTGGATCCACTTGGCCTTGTGTGGTCCCATTCTTCACCAAAACCTATTTATCAAGGACTTCTCGGGAATACAAGTTCCCAAGGGATTTTAGGGATTGAAAAACTCCCTTATAGGTTATATTATTCTACCTCATCCCTCCAATCTTCATCCCTTATCCCTAGAAAATGAAGTCCCTTGCTTAAAAGGCAAGAAAGTTCCACTCTTCATTCTATCATAGGGAGAGGGTCTTTAAGGTCACTTCACACCTATTCATTGATATATCATTTATAAGTGACTTCCTAACTAACGGGTCTCCTCCCATCAGTGAAATTATGTAAAGAGAAGGGAGTATTAGCTATGGTGACAGTGGGATAAGTCTCCACCGTTGCCCTTGACCTAGCAGTTGCTCTCTTAGGAGTCACTTTTAGGTCCCCTGCTAATTTGAGTGGTAACATTTCTGGCACCATTTTCGGGGACGGGACGTGTGTCTTGTTCTCCATATGACAATACTGATATGCCATTCTTGGTGACTCCATTGGAAGAACAAAGCCCTAGTTCTTCATTGTTCTCTAATGTCAATGCTTGTACGGTGAAGCAAGCTTGTCAAGCCAATTTTAGTCACCCTAACGACTCCCATGTCATCATGGACCCAACAACATGTTGACCGCATATATTCCCGCCATAGAGATGACAGGGATCCCGAGATATCCCTCATCGAAATCCAAGAAGAATATGCCAACGTTCGATGGGGATCCACATTCCGCAGCCAATCACGTGGTAAGGTTCATGAGGTATCTTTCAAAGAAAAATATAACTCAACCTTGTGACCAAATGGAATCGTTTGTCCTATCTAGTGCCCCCAATACCAATTGTCTTGAGTCATGTAAACCTAAAAGCATTCCTTCTCTTTTGATCTTGACTACAAACTTCTTGTTGCATGAAGGGTCGGGTTTCCAATCTCATGAAGACATATGCCAAATGTTGGATGTGACCCTTTGAGAGGAGTAATTTATTGAATATGGTTTTGTGCTTGAGGAATAATGTCTTGATCCTTCTCTAAATCATCATGATCAAGTGATTGATGTGTACCTTAAGGATAGTGCCGAAAAAGAGACTCATGAATTGTAAAGCATGTCCTCTAAGGATAACGATAACAAAGATTTGACTCCCGAGAGCCCTCCAGTGTTGCAAGAATGGATGATAGAATGTGAGGAGTCTTATAGGCAGTTAATGGCTACATATAAATCCAAAGATATTTTCCCCTACTATTGTGAGCAATCAGAAAGGCTCTACAACATGAAGTGTGAATATAAAAAGAGTCCCACCGATGACTTTCTTCTTGAAGCATTCTATCAAAATAATTTAGCAAATATCTTGTATATCATTCTTCAAGAACGGATGAAGGAAGAAAAGTCCTCCATATCAAAAGAAGAGAATGAATGGCATCCTAACCAACACCAAATATATAATGAAGAATGGGGTTATTATTAGGAGGATCATGATAGTCAAATAAATGAGGAATCTACAAGCGACCTTTGGGTTTTTGATTGGGGAATTGGGTATGAATATAAAAATGAAGACCCCATGTTCTCTCAAATCCATAAGAATGACCTCAGGGAAAAAGAAGATGCTTCGTCCCTTCTGAACAACAGTGTTGACCCTTATGAATCCCTTCCTAGTAATTGGAAGGGCTCTTCTTTATGTTCCAAGATGATTCAATCAAAGAAGAGACTTCCAAAATTGTGGATGATTCTAATGACCCTAATGTAAAAGAAACTAAGAAAGAAGCTTCCTTTAGCCATGCCACCGATACAGGGTTTTTCTTCATGTTTGAGCATTCCTCCCTTTGTTATGTCCCTGCCCTGGAAATGTATGTTTGTGAGGAGGTTGTTTCCCTAGTTTTGATGAAGAGCTAATTTCCCCTGCAAAAAAAGCAGAATCATGGTTTTTTTCCCAAATACAATGATGAGTCCACATCTTGTTTTCCCAATGACAAAAATAGTATCCTCCTAAATATTTGTGAGTAATTTACGCTTCTTACCCAAATATTATAGGCCAAAGATAGTTCTTCATCGAATATTCATATACTTGGTCTTGACATTTCCATCTCTTGGATGGAGGATCAAATTAAATCCTCTCGACTGGTGTCTATTCCTTCTTCTAGTTTTCCTTTCTATGGAATATGGGTCTCTTGTTTTCCCACCTCCCGCCCTCACAACCCCTCATATCATTATGTGTATTCGTATTATCAAGTTCACTGCAAAAAATAATCAGGGAAGCATGCGTTCTTGTATTGATCAATTGACATGTTGGTTGCATTGGGTCTGTGATTATACTTAGCACTTGGAATTGTATGTTACACATGTTAGAGTAGGATGCATTGCGTGTTTATTTTTCTCATTAGAAATGATCTCATGTGATATTTATCATGATAGATTAGCAGCATTTAGATTGAAAATTACATATTTTTATTACTTGTTGATTTTATGGGTTGGCGTTAAGCATGGGTGATCATAAGACGCCGTGAAAAACATTTTTCCCCATGGTTTTGATCATTGATATACGTAGATAACAGGTCTACGATGACCAAGAGATTGTTGGAGTTCTTGTGAACTCCCATTTATTGGAGAGATCACGCCCCAGTTGGAGCCAAATGTTACCCACCACTTCGTGGGTGATATCCCTAGGATATTTTTTTTCTCCATGATGGACCTCAACCAGCAGCCAGCATCCCCTTGCAACCCTCAACTAGCTCGTTGTGCCATTTCTCTGCCACCTGAGCCAACCTTGTGGTCCCTCACCCATCTGTATTGATCGTATGTTTGAAGGCGGGCCTCCAAAATCTAAAGGTATGTCTTGTAATTTTGTAATTGAGTATTGGGCTTACTTATCATGGAAACTTCTGGGCATGGATTAATGGTGGAAATAGTGGGCTTAGTTTGTCCTCCTGTCCCCTTGATATATTTTGGATGTTACCCTTGGATCTTAGTCTCGTGGGATCTCCTTTATTGACCACTTGGTTATGGGATGATATTACTTGGGAAACCCCAACTTTGGTTGCGTGGTCCCGCTCCCTTATCTGCATATATTACTCCCATTCCACTCACTATACCCCCATTCATCATTTCTCCCAAATGGGTTCACATTGCCTCTTTGGGTCCACATAGGTTCAACCTCCCTATCCCCTTGCCCCCACCTTGGGTCAGGCCTGGAACGGTGCCCCAGAGGTTGAAGCAACTAAAAAAGGAAAATTAAAAGCACAAATGGCCACATTCGACAGAAAAGTGTACCACAAAATGCAAAATCTGTCCGGGACAAAATAATTAGCACGTGGGAAAAATCCAATACATGAGATCTACCCCATACCCATGGTCATCACCCTAGTTCCATAGGCCCCAGATGATCCTCCATTTTCATTTAGGAACCCATGATTTTCCCAAAACTTGGAGAGCAATGAACCGCCCTACATAAAGGGGTAATCACTGCTATATCTTGCACATCATGCTCTTGTCCTTTGAGCCTCGAGAAGTTAATCAAAGAAAAATCATAAAAGGAAAAATGCATATAAAGAAGGGTCAAAAAATCAAGGTCGGGGCACCTCATGTACGATGATTTCTCCCTCCTACACATTATGCTCCCAGGTGTGGGCTTCCCTTTCTCTAGCTACCCTTGTGCCCCGATATGTGGTCGAATATTGCTCTTCTCATTCACTATTCCATTTCAACTCTTTGTCACATGCCACCACCATTTTAGGGATGTACCTTGGACATACTATCCCCTTTAAAGGTTATAGAAACCACCTAATAAGGTACTTGGCTAACCCCCTTTGGATCTTGGAGACATTAGCACATGCCAAAGCCCACTATGGAAGGGCACACCATTATGAAGTGTCCACTTGTTTTCCATGGTTTGTAAGCTCTTTTACACGATTAGTTTAATGACTTTTTGTATTGGAATGCTAGGGGATGCATTAGATCTTATGCAGGATTGCAGATGGTGTCTAGTTGGGTTTGGTCTCCCTATATGGGGCCCTAACCTATAATATGGCTACATTGGTACATATAGGGTGTGTGTAGAGAGCCATAGGCCTCCACAAAAATAGACAACACTCCATGGATCCCCACAGATGTTCAGAGATTACCAGAGATCCACCTTTGTGACGAGGAAGATGCACTTGGTACACTATGCCCAGTTGGCCCCACAGGTGCACCACACACTTGGCAGGTGTCCCAAGACTCTTACGATGACATGAAAACATTATCTAAGCCCTTACATATAGTCTACAAGAATCTTAGACTTATATGGAGACCCATGGGGTCATTGGTGTGCCCCCACACCCACTGGGTGCACCACAAGTTTACTGTTTGGAGAACAAGGGGCCACCCCCTTGTCCATCACCTTTTGAGGATTTTATTCATAATTATGGCACTTATTGACCTAATCAGGCCTCTTGGAGGGCCCCACGACATGCATAAATTATTATTTGACCTCCTGAGAGGCTTATTATTTCATTTATGAGCTAGTTTGGTGGGCTTGTCACCAAATTTAGTTTCTTTGCACATTATTTTATTTTTAGGGGCTAATGTAGGCCCATTAGGTAAATCAAACCCATAATTGGTGTATAAATAGGAGTTAGATGGATTCAATTGTATCATTACTTGACTTGGGATCTCTCTATCTTTATATAACTTCACATTTTTCCTTGGAGGACATTTTTTGGATGATGTATGAATTTTTGGTGTATGGATTGGGTTCTTTCTATCTTGGAGCTTCTTTATTGAAAATGTGATGTTGGTTGGATATACTCTCTAACATTTTAAGTGCAAATTTAACGTTATTTTTCTTGTTGTTGCATACATTGGAACTTCACTATAATTAGGGCTAATTTTTGCATGTATTTAATGTGGAATTATGTGTCTATTTAGAGTATTCTATGTATGGACCATTGTTATATGAATAAAATTTCCTAGAGATCATGTTATATTGATAAGCTTGCATCATTTGTATGAAGTATAAATGCTTGAAAGTCACTTTTCTTCTCTTTCCTCTAACATTGGACGAAGCTAACTTTTGGAGCCTCCTTTAACAAGAAACTAAATTCGTCTTCATCATTCTTTGTGACTCCATATCCCAAAGTGAATCAAGCACTGGTCCCTCAAAAAGGGTGATCATTTTAACCCTATTTTTCAAATTTTCCCCTTTTCTCATATGTCTAGCCTCCTTAGGTCACCTAGGGCACAAATTTCCCAAGAAACTGCCTACAGGTTACTTCAATATCCTAGGTAAAATTGCACTAGTAGGAACCTTGTCTCTCCTCCAAATTTGAAGAAAATCTGACAGTGGAATCTCTAGATATCCCAAGCCCTAGCTGTAGGGTCAAGTTTTGCGTAGGTGTTCCTAAGGCTAGTACATAGTAGGATCAATTCAAGGTATTTGGGTCAAAATTATTGTCAAATCCTCCCCCCTCACCTTGGCAAGGTTAAGAACATCATTGGTTTCCAAAATCCATCCCCTAACCTAGGTTGGGTCCACTTGGCCTTGTGTGGTCCCATTATTCAGCAAATTTTATTTATCAAGGACTACTCAGGAATCCAAGTTCCCAAGGGGTTTTAGGGATTCATAAAACCCCTTATAAGTTATATTCTTCTACTTCAACCCTCAATCCTAATCTGCTCTCCCTAGAAAATTAAGTCCCTTTCTTAAAAGGTATGCAAGTTCCACTCTTCATTCTATCCTAGGGAGAGGGTCTTTAAGGTCACTTCACACCTATTCATTGATCTATCCTTTATAAGTGACTTCATAACTAACGGGTCTCCTCCCATCAGTGAAAGTCCGTAGAGATTAGAGGTTCTTAGCTGTGGTGACAGTGGGCTAAGTCTTCGTCAGTGCCCTTGACCTAGCAATTTCCCTCTTAGGAGTCACTTTTAGGTCCCTTGCTGGTTTGAGTGGTAACCGGTCTATATTGTTCTTTTCTTTGATAATTGAATTTCTTCATTAATACACTAATTTCACCCCATAACTTCATAACATTATTCATATTTACACAATTATTCATCATTATATGCAACTATTTATAAATAACAATATCATCATCATGAACAATGCAGCGGAGCATAAAGGAACAATAGAAGAAAATCATTCACACATAGAGACACCGAGATTGGTCGTAGATTATAGGAAAACCCACTATGGGGAAAACCCTTGCAAATTATTCTTATTAGATTACCATAAAATGATTCAACAAAAGAGAGTACAATGATCCTTACCTTCATCTATGCAACTAACCATCAAAACAAATACAACATCCTTGAAATGAACCCAACAATGTATATTCTTAGAAATCTGATTCTAAAGTTTCTACTGAACTGTCACTGTTTGAAGTCAACTTCTGAAACCTGTGGTCACTGAGAGGAATCTTAGGAATATTGAAACTTCAAATTTTAGTTCCTAGTCACATGGAGGAGGAGTCATATGTGCGACTATATATTCCTAGTCGCTCCCTTAAGTCTAGCAAGCGTGCGACTGGGGTCGAAATTGGACTGCAAAAGCCCTAATCTCTTGGTGGCATGGAAAAAGTGTTATCCGTGCGACTGGAAGGCTCCAGTCGCACTCATGAGCATGTGTGGGAGTGAATAGGGTTTAAATATTCATGTTCTATGTTTGCGACTGGGGCCCAAAAACCTATATCAGAGATGCGAGCTTCAGACTTCCAATTTCACCTTAGAGTGAACAAGAACCTTTGTGGACAAGCCTCAAACCTGTGCTAGCCAAAAACAAGATAGAAGTGTGTCTCATCATTCTGTCTAAGTGAGGTAGAGATCACTTTTATTTATAGCCTTCCAATGGGTCCAATTTTCTTTAGGGTCGAATTGATCCAATATGCACATGTGTGAAGGGCCAACCTAATCCAATGTACATGAGTGGGTTCATAAATTCAAAAACCAACCTTTGCTTGTCCAAATGAGGTGATATTTAGGTCTATTTTGGTCCCCTCAAAAAGAGGAATTCAATTCAATCATCCTCTCTTTAATTTGAGTTGTCCAAGGTGGAATTTGAACACAATTGAATATATTTAACACCCCCTCTCAAATAGGGATAATTCCACATGTATCATGTCACATGTATATTTTCATCAATTCATATCCAATACAAAGTTTATCATCATATTGTATCATAATTTATCATCTCAATTCATCTCTTACTCAATCTTGCTTATCTCTTGATTTCCCCTGTTCATATATTGAACATTCTCAAATTTAGAAGAAGAAGAATTTTTCATCAGAGGGGAGCCTAAGCTACCACCCTCTATTCATTGGGCTACTACCAGGAATCTCTATCAGTGGGCTACTACATGGAATATTGGTCAGTGGGCTATTACTTGGAACATCGAAGGGGAGTCAGATCTACCACTCGTATCATCATCAGAGAGCATATCATTAAGCATCACATCTCAACCTAGAACCACATCAGGGAGTTACTACTCAACCCATAATCTCACGGGGGAGCTACTACTATGACCCCATATTGAGAAATAGTATATCCAAACACACAAGGGAGCACATATCAACCCTAGAACCACATTAGGGAGCTCATTCTCAACCCATAATCGCATTGGGGAGAAAATATCAACCTAATCCTATTTTCTACCGATCTTCCCATCGATGACTCTATGTAGTCACATGGTATAAAATCTGCATCATAATCCATCTTAGACGAGATACCTGACTTACCAAGAGGTAAGGATCACACGCCTCCAATCCTCCTCAACCCGTTGGCCAGACGGGGAGGGACAATCCCAACAAGGTCTTCCTATGGGTATGATGCCAACTAGGGTATACTCTTCATAGACCAGATAAGTGAGCAACATCTCTGACCCTATGATAATAGGATAGTAGCATCTCCAACCCTATGGGTAATAGATAAGGGTGATACCCTATTGGTCCAGACTTCCCTCAACCCCAGGAGCCCTATACCTCAATTCCACACCCTGGAAGCTCAAACAGGGGGTAAGAGATAGCTAAGTTTCCTTGATAAAAAATGCTCTTATCATACTCATATTTGGTATCATCTTAATCATCATGTATCAATAGAAACTATCTCATGTTCATATAGGGAATGAAATCAAATATCATATTAGACTATAAATAATCATATAAATCACAAAAAGGATAAAATATTCATTTTCCCTCTCAAGGAGGTGCCAACCACAAGCCTAATATTGTCTCATACAATGACACTATCTCAATATATGAAAGTATCCCAGTCCTAACTATATATGGGATTCTCTACTTATCGTATCCCACTCTTTGTCATTGCAATGTATCCATGTGATATCGAGATCATGCTCAAAAAACTCTCTAAGGAGTTTCTTCATCCTGCCTCACATCTAGCCATGCTAGCAACATCATACTGAATCTTGGTAGTGCTATGAACCTCTCATCCAAGGTATCATGGAAAATCTCATATTAAGGCAACATCCAAATGTCCTTATCAATAATAATCCTAAGCATCATCAATAAATTCATGCAGCCACATATTGAGGTCAAAATTGATTTTCTCATGCAAATATCTTGAAGGATTGTCAATGGAAACTCAATGTGAACGAAGCAACTCAATCATGAATCAACTCAAGGTTCTATGAAAATCATGTATATATACAGACAGATGTTCAAAACAGAACATCAATGCTTCAATCATCTGTCGGTTTCCAAGTCAAGTTCAATGACATCTTGAAATTCAATCGGAGTGTACGAGGATTTGCATAACAAATTTTCAATAGCTTCACAATATAAATTATATTTTCCCAAATTCAGAAATCAATTCATCATGCCATGATTCATCATCTCGAAATTCAGAAGCCATTTCCCTCTTACTTAGATCATCAGAGACTTATCAGCTGTCAAGAATATACCATAAGTATATAAAAGAAAAACCAAAATCAAATTCATACCTTGGAACACTTATGAAGTAGAGGTTTGGATCAACATATCATCCTGGCTTCACCAGATAACTGTTAATGCAGACATATCTGGATCATGGAGCTTGATTCAGGAAATGCTCACTGAAACCATAACACTTTAAGATACCAAAACGCATAGCCTTTCATAAATAAATATTATGCAATCAAAACAACTAAATCAACTCATCATATTTTTGAAGCCAGATCAATACTAATATCAAATTCATCGATATATCAGTGTCAATTCTTTAGACTAGGTGACAAGTAGAGCTCTCATCAAGTCATGGCTTCATATATTATCATGCCAACAGGTTGTCATAAACCATGCAATATCAATCCAAAACTTCATCAAGTCATTATTATGATCATAATACAAGTCATTCTGTCATTAGATACAAATGTATACACCAAGGATAAGTCATGCAGGTTCCATCTTCATACTGAATCATAATTTTCAATACTTCAACTTTGTGCTAGGAACAAGGAGGTCAATACAAAACCATTTTTCTGAATACCCATATAAGCCATTGGAAGTCACTATGCTCATATATCATTGTTATCAAGGAAAATCATCAGTCGTCAAATCAAATCATTAGACATCATGTCAAATCCAAATTTTCTATCATATTGAGATCTATATTCCAAGACACATCTTAATCATTGATTCAAAGTTCTAAGTCATTATCAAGCATCATACAACTCATCTATATCAATCAACCAAATCATGTCAAACTCTTGTAGCACAAAATTCAAACATAATTAAATATCTATATTTATGTCCTAGTCACTTGAAAACACAAGTTCAGTCTAAATATTATAGTAATCATTCAAAATTCCCTACTCACAGATCTTTCTATTGTCTGCTCCACATTTGTGGGACTGACATCTTTTAGGTGAAACTAATCTCATGCACAAAGCTTCATTTTTGTGTCTTGCAGGCATAGTCGCACCCATAGGCCTTCCTCTGTGCAGTTGAGAGATTACAGTCACACCCTTCAAGATGCTATGTGAGTGACTGTGGCTTCCCTACTTCCAAACTCTAGCTCATAACTGAATTAGTACCTTAGTCGCACCCTTGAGCTTGCATACGTGCGGCTAGGAGGCTAAATTCGCACCTATATGCCTACTTCTGCGTGATTGATGCTTAGAGAAAGCGAAAAATTCCTTTTCCTCAAATCATAACTTTTTTGTAGATCATCAATATCATATATTTGTCTATCCATGCCCATAAATTATTACAGAATATACATATAATGCAAATGACATTAGGAGAAGGGATCTTATAGAGATATTCTCCCTCTAAATAGGAATCCATTTTAGTCATATTCATTCATGTCATCAACCTATCTATAATATTGTCATGCATCAACAGATATGTTAGATAACAAAGTCAAACATATACCCATCATGGTCATAACATGCTAACATCAATTAGTACATTATGACATTAATATTTCATCAAGGGTTAGAGTTACATGATAGGGGTAGATGACAGGTGTGAAATCATGCTTCAAATATCATGAACAAAATATCACTGCTATCAAGTCAATCCATCAAGTTAGGGCATTCATTTTTACCATATTCCATAGTTACTAATCACATCAAAACATAACCACAATTAATGAAGGATATAGAATGTCAATCTCATAGTTATACTTCTATCATCATGGTTACCATTCTTATCATGATCAATAGGATCAATTCATGTCATTCAATAATACTTACCAAAGCAACAAGTGTATACACCCTTTTACAAGTATTATCAATAATATCATATGTAATAATCAATGGGCTAACCTTCTATATGAAATCCATCATGTCTTATGCATGTCAAGTGTCAAGAGTATCATTTACTAGAGTCAAGGTACTATCCTTCTTCACATGATTGGGATATCCAAAAACAATAGATTTTAGCCAAACATCAAGTTATACCACTATATCATAGATCAACATTAATTAGCCTCATAGAATTTAAGAAGTTCATCATGATCAAAATGTTCAATACCATGTTAACCATTTCATCATAAGAATCATGAATTCAAATCACTTTCATATGCATGCATGAGCCATATTTCCATTCAATATTACATCTGAAACATAACATTGAAACAATATATCATGCATACCTTGTACATCATTTTATTTGACATATACAACTTGTAGCACTTAGTCCTCTTTTCATCAGGTGCCTCTTTACCTTTTCCAGCTCTAGATTTTCTTTCCTACATCTCAAATAATCCTCAAGAAGGATCCTCTTATTAAATCTCATCAATACATGCATGAAGTAGAATCAATGATAAAAAAATATAATTCTAGACAACTATAACTACATAAAGGAGCATCATAAATCAAGAAATACTTATCTTCAGTGAGAGGTGATCCTCTCCCTCTTGAATTGACCTTCAAGAGTTATCACTATCCATAGTTCCACATAACAATGTTGCCTTGAATCTACCCACCAGGCCTACTAGGGACTATCCCATATAGGACTTCATCAAATATTTCACAAGGGCATATTCATATTGACCATTCAAGGTTTCATATGTTTTCCATAAACTAGAGTTTCCCTCAAACCCTAACCTCATTGTATCCATCAAAACCTAATACACAAATTTCCTAAGGTTTTGTTCAAACCCTATATTTATTTTAGGTCTCCACCATCCTCTTCTTGCATCCATCAATGGTTTCATCATAGGGGTGATCTCCATGACTTTTCTTCAGCCCAGCTATGACACCATGTTAATTTTTTCATAGGGCTATATTGTTCTTTGCTTTGATAATTTCATTTATTCATTAATACATTAATTTCACACCATAACATCATAATATTATTCATATTTACACCATTATTCATCATCTTATGCAAATATGTAGAAAGAACAACAGCATCATCATCAACAATGCAGCGGAACATAAAGGAATAATAGAAGAAAAACATTCACACATAGAGACACCGAGATTGGTCGGGGACTAGGGAAAAACCCACTATGGGGAAAACCCTTGAAAATTCTTCTTCTTAGATTTTCATCAAATGGTTCAGAAAAAGAGAGTACAATGATCCTTATCTTCATTTATGAAACTAACAGTCAAAACAACTAAAAAATCCTTGAAATGAACCCAACAATGTATATACTTAGAAATATGATTCTGAAGTCTGTATTGAACTATCACTGTCTTAAGTCAACTACCGAACCCTATGGTCACTGAGCAAAATCTTCAGAATACTGAAACTTCATATTTTAGTCCCTAGTCGCATGGAGGAGGATTCATTCGTGCGTCTATAGCTTCCCATTCACTCCCTTAAGTCTGGCAAGTATGCGAATGGGGTAAAAACTGGACTGTAGAAACCCTAATCTCTCGGTTGCATGCACAAAGTGTTATCTGTGCAACTGGAAGGCTCCAGTCGCACTCATGATCCTGTGTGGGAGTGACTAGGGTTAAAATATTCTTGTTTTGTGCCTGTAACTAGAGCCCAAAACCCTAAATTAGAGATGAGAGCTTCAAACTTGCAATTTCACCTCAGAGCGAACCTGAACCTCTGCAGACGAGCCTCAGACATGTGCTAGCCAAAAAAAAGATAGAAGTGTGTCTCATCATTGTGTCTAAATGAGATAGAGTTCACTTGTATTTATAACCTTCTAATGGGTCCACTTTGCTTTAGGGTCGACCTAATCCAATATGCACATGTGTGAAGGGCCGATCTAATCCAATGTACATGAGTGTTCATAAATTCAAAAACCAACTTCTTCTTGTCCAAATGAGGTGATATTTAGGTCGATTTTGGTCCTCTCGAAAAGAGGAATTCAATGCAATCATCATTTTTTTCATATGAGCTGTCCAAGGTGGAATTTGACCGCAGTTGCATATTTTTAACAAACTTAACATTTACTATAACCCAAAATGTAGGAAACAAAACTTCGAACTACATAATACCCATGAAACCAAGGTCATAGACTCCTAGGCCATGGAAAAAAAAATCTAGAATATACATGCAATGCAATCAAGGAACATAAAATTAGAAGCACTAGAATAGAGCAGTAAAGCAAGGAAAAATCCACCAAGGCTTGAACCCAACACTTTGAACAACATCCAAGAAATACCAACATAATTCAATATGGAATGCTTACCCAAGAAACACGTTGAACCGAAGTCAATCACCACCATGAGCTCTCACCCAACAAAATTCCCATGTTTTCAACTTTTATCCCACCTATTCCTTGAATTAATTTGCTACAAGTTTCAAATTGTCTATTAAATTTAATGACTAGCATGTGTGAGGTTGGTTTACGGATTTGTAATTTGTCTTCATCCCTTATGAACCTTGAATAAGATTAGGGGATAGATTGAACATAAAAACTCCAATTTTTCTTTAATATCCATTCATTTAGTGTAAAAGACTCATTTTAAAGGATGTTTGCTTGTTGATTGAAAGCCATTAGAACTTGAAAAAAGGTGACTACCTTGAAAAAAAGCATATCATTTTGTATTCTCGGGATGAGGCAAGTAATCTTGCTATCAAATGGAATTTCCTTAGTGTTCATAAGTTTGATAACTATGCTTGAATCACCAATAACACTCAAGGTTCTCACTCTAGTTGCATTAACAAAGAGTAGACCTAAAGGAGAATATATACCTCTAATTGATTATTTGTGGTTATCCTTAAACCACACACATAAGCTAGTCCTTGTTTTCCCTTGATATCAAGGATGATACCATATGCTCCTCCCACCCCTCGATTTACTTTTGACGCTGCATTAAATATGATTTTTTGTTGAAGATGCCGATCTTTGAAGTCTTCCTCACTCCATGTTATCTACTTTTGGAAAATGTAACTAGGTTCAATCTTCATTCTTGTACTTGAAGTAGAAATATAATATATTTCCAAAATAAAGTTAAAATAAGTTTATTATTATTATTTATTTGACTTATTAAAGCATGGGTTTCATGCTTGGGTCAAATGAATAGGTCAAGCCTCCACTATATGCTTTAGGATTATTTATATGGGTCAAAGTCAATTTTTCAAAGCATCCTCCATCAAGTCTCCTTCTGTTGGCCAGACTCCTCAACAATGCCTCTTAAGTCGGCCTCAAATATATGGTCTTCAAGTCAGTTTTCTCAAATAAGAACATGTTGGCTCAATTATAGATTAACCTCCTCAAAATTTCATGTCGGCTCAAATATGATAGATGAACCACTATATATAGCAGTGCAGGGATTTCACATTTTCTCATCTGAGATTTTTGGATAGAATTACAGAGCTATTACAAGACTCAGATCAGTTATAGGGTTCAAATATCAAATAGGTTTCAATGTTGTTACAAAGTGAGGAATTATGTCTTTACCCTATAATATTATGATAATGGAGTCTCGGTGCTTCCACAATAAGATGTTAACCACAAGTTTGGTGGAGTGAATGTTTGGGTGCTTCCAAAGTGACAAGCTTTCACAGTGAGATGTTTTCGTTGATGCCACCATTATAAGGACTCAATGCTCTCACAATTACAAGGATGACTTGATGGAGGATTTCATGGGTCTCAATTGTAAGGGTCTTGGTCGTCTCATATTAAGGAAACATTTTGTGACTGGGTTTTCCCCTCAAGGGGGTTTTTCCCTGGCAACATGCCTATATCCTATATTCTATTCTTTTGTTGTTTGGAATTTGTATTGATGATAAGAAAATACAAATAAGAAATATAATACTAATAATTAAAACATCACAAGTTAGTGTCATAATAAGGGAAATCATTTTAACTTCCACCTCTATTGATTTCCTAACATGGTTTGAGAGTTAGGGACAAATTTATAGGCAGTTTGAAGAACAAATATACAACCTTAAATCTCTCACAGTTCTATTAAGATCCCTCAAGTCTCTACATCTAAGTAAAGGCTATATCTCACTCTCACGGTTCAGAGAAAATATCACATAAATATATGAAGCACAAGTTCAGATATTATCTGAAGTCTTATTCGGTCATCATAGAAGTAATCACAGTAAGGAAGCTCAGATTATTTTGGTTCTATCAAAAGTAAAGGAGCTCATATTAATGCTAGAGTAACTTTGTTTATATCACATAAAAACATCTTCGATCCTATCACAATTTTGGGGTATCATAGTGAATATATATCTATAATAATTTTGTGTGTTATTCAGTACCAGTGATCACAAGCATGAGAATTATAGTGAAGAGATGAACTTACAATAACCACAGATCTTGCACTAATCACAGACTAGATGTTCAGATTCTCTTCAAAAATACAGTTTGGATATTTTTAGAATACATTCTCAGTATAGTCTTAATTTTGTGATTATATATATTTCGGTGTCATTACTATCCTTATTTCAATACTACAAAAAGAAGCTCGGATGATCTCCTTTTTCAGTCATGGTGATACTATAGTCACGATGCTATGATGCTTATAGACTCTCAGTGCTATCTTAGAATACATGTTTTAGTTATCCAAGTGATTATAGATTTATGGATCAGTGTTTAAATCTCGTTGCTCCTAAAATGGTAATAGTTCAATAAAATCACAATGAGAAGGATGTCATTTCAGTTCAGAGTGATGAATCTATCACAGTTTGAAGGATGCCATTCCCACAATGAAGGATCTATCATAGTTTTGTGTTATCTCAGTGAGAAGAGTCTCACAGTTTTGGTGACATCTCAGTTAGATGAAAAATGTGCCTTTTCAGTTCAATTGTATCACAGTTTTGTGGTACATTCAGTACAAAACTCATTCAGGAATAATATATTGGAATAACTTCCTATGGAAATATACCAATGACCTGATAAGTATTCAACTTGGAGAGAACCTGAAGTCTCACCTATGGATAAATGAACTCAAGCATCAAATATCTAAATTGATGATTCGAGTAAAAAGGTATCAAGTATGAAGGAAGGCATCACAAGCCAAAAATTTGAAGTTAAAAAGGTTTTTCAAATACAAAAGGTATGTCCTAAATCATATAGTCTAATTATTCTCGTTGGCATATCTACTAACAATTGTTTGTGTCTAGATATATTGAATCAATTGATTCTTATTTTGGGTGATTCATCACTTGATAAATCTACCCACCCCGCACATATTCTTAACTGATTTTGAGAACCCTAGATAGGTTCTGGAAAATATTAACCGAAGGGTATGCTGACAATGTGTGAAACCCTTGCCCTCTTAGGGTTATTGTGAAATGTTATTTGAAGTTTTTGTTGATGATGTCTTGTTTAGTATTTTGGTATGATCAAGGAAACCTAACTTGTTAGGGTTGAATGATGATGTCTAAAATCTTGAACCTTCGAAATTTTGGTAATTTTTGGGTTTGTTATGTTCCTATATTGAAACTCTAACTCTTTAGGGTTTGATGGAAAGTGTAAGCAAGACCCTTATAATGTCTTAGAAATATTTTCCTTGGTATGTGTGTGTTTGTCTCATCAAACCCTAGTTTAATCCGTTGTCTAACTCTTATTGATCTTTGTGAAGTTGGGTTTGACTAACACACGATATAGAATGCCTATGCATGATTATGAATTCCTAGTTATGTGTGTTAACCTAGTTATTGGTGGTCATAAGTTTTAGGATTTAATGGAAGACCTTATTTGAGACTCTAGGATGATGATATTTGGAAGTCTATGGTTTTATAGCTAAACCCTAGTATTATTTAAATTCTCTAGTATGTGTGATATAAAAATCTGAGATCTATTTATATACTGATTGTTGTGGTTGTGAGAATGCAATTTTAGGGTTTTGAAGTTAAACCTTAGTAGAAGTGAAAATCTCTAATGAATGATGACAATATGATGATTTTCGATTTGTGTAATATTGATGAAATCTAAGTTTTGATTGGATTTGATGGTTAATTGAAAATAGAGAGTTTGCAACTAACTCTGGTGGAAGCTGATCATATTAATGACTAAGTTGTGATTGACTTTGATTGATTCTCTTATATGAAATCTAGGATCTATATAAATCTCTAGTGGAAAGTCTAACATATGAATTCTGAAAGTTGTTAGATATCTTGTAGGTCTATATTTAAATTGTTTCTAGGGTTTGATATATGTTGTAGTGGGTTGTGTTACACCTTTGAAAGAAACATTGAAACCCTAGATAGAATGGAAGTTGTTATGAAGTAGTCTAGGGTTTATGACAAAGTCCCTAGCAAAATATTGAAGAGTATATGCCTCTTGCTTGTAATTAAGTTTGGGTATCTGATATGTATAAAGTTGAAATGCTTTTGTGATTCTGATATGGCTAACTTCATGCTTATATATATTTGTTTGTACCTGCTATATAAGTTGTGCAGGTACACAATCTTCAGTATGGTGAAGATGCTCATTGATGTGATAAGCATGATGAGGATGATGATACATCCGACGAAATGGTTGGAAGCCATGAAATATTCTTCGATGAAGAAGTTAATCTCCCTCAGGAATCTTGAATAGAAGAGATCTCCCTAATATTAAGAGGAAGTCTGGATAAAGAGATGCTCCCTGATTGAGAGGGACGAAATAGATTGTTTTTTTATTGAAGAATGAATTTCGGAGGATAATTTGTTGCATGAGAAGTAGTAGAAGGAAAGTGTATGATGAAGGAATATTTTGTTAAAGATTCGATTGATAGTCCTACTATGAAAAGTTGAGAAGAAACATCAAGTTGTCTGGAAGACCCCAAAGGTTTGTATTTGATTATGTACATATGAAAGTATTATTGATTGGGGTTGTGTTTGTACAGGTGAATCTCTTGAATGTTTTGATAGCATCCTAGTTATCGATAAGTTTGATCAGGATATATTTTTGTCCTTAATTTTCTAGATCAAGAGAGGATTTGTGAGTGAAGCATTTACTGGGAGGACATTTGGCCAACACTTTGCGTTGATGTCTAGGTCCCAAAGTAGGGAGGGTGGCATGGGTCATAGAGCTATGACCATGGATATTTAGAAATTTCTGAATCTTATACTTTATGCAGAAATTATTACTGTTAATCCGGTTATGCTCCTCCTACTTAGACAACTTATTAACTGAATAAATTCAAGTTAAAATCGAAGCAAAACACATAACATATCTCTACCAATCTAGACCTAGAATAAGCACATGCACATGTTGACAAAGTGACACAGTTATTTCTGGACAAACAGTCCCCAGAAAAACCCAAGGTGGGAAAACCGGTCTCTGGCTACTGGAGGGTTCTATTATAAGAATATTTCTGAATACACAAATCTGGGTTCCAGATCTAGAAAACCCGACAGAGAAAACACTAGATCTACAACTCACTGGCTGATCTAGGGCCAAAATAAAGACTATTCCACACCCTCAAATGGGATTTGCATAACTCAGCCTAGATTAGGGCCTAGAAACACTAGCGTTGTCCCTAAAATGCTCTGTGTCAGCCTCTGAAGCCCCTGAAAGCCTCTGCGTCAGCCTTGGATGGCCTCCAAACCCTCAGCGCTGCTCCAAAAGGGACTGCGTTACCCCAGAATGGGTGACACAGTCACTACGCTGCCCCTAAGGGTCTTTGCATAACCCCTAAAGGGTTTCCTGAAAATTACGTTGTCCTTGTTGCTGCTGTTGCTGCCTTCCTCTGCGCTGTCCTTGAGCTGATCTCTTCTCTTCCTCTTGTGTATTCTAGACCCTGGGATCAAATCATCCCCTTGGTCTAAATTCCCATCTATGCAGCTGAAACACTTCTGAGTATTCTTAGCAAACCCTGCCCTAGAATCTCAGCTTAGCTTCAATGCTCTGCCTCTGTGTGTGTTACAAATGACCCCATGCCTTTCCTTTATGCTTTTCTCATTGACAAATCAATGACCATGATAAAATATTGAATCAATGGTTAATATTAAAAGAAAGCTTGATCTGTGTGACTTAAGATAATTTCATCACGTGTTTAATTAAATTCATTTTAATTATTTTATTTTCCTAGGTTTTAACTTAGGAAGTACATTAAAATAATTAATTAATTTAATATCTCCTACACCAGATGAAATTTCCCAAATCCATTTTTGGGTCTTGTAGATCAGGTGAACTCTAGTCCTTCCTCAAAATTTGGGACCTATAGCACAAATGATGCTACCCCAAATACACAAAATCTCAACACTCCCTCTTAGCATCAAGGGTGTGCTCTAGAAATACATCACACTATGCATTACATGACTTTGAGTACTGGTTTTGTGTTGTTGAAGCTTGGCCTTCTGCCACTCAACTCTGCACCACTATTGCCATTCTATACTACTGCCCATGACTCTGCCACTGTCACTGCAACCACTGTACTGCAACTCCCTCTCAATATGCTACATCTGTGTTTCTCATAGCACTCCCACTGTTGATCTGCTGCACTGCAAATTCAATTGTTGAGTGAAACAATTGAATCTCCTGCCCAATCTTTGACAAACAAGTCAAATGGGTTACATCCTCATCACTGAAGCTCCATAGGCTACAGATCTGTGATGGCATAGAAATAATGATGCACAACTACAACTCTGCCCGTGTAACCAGATTCCCTCTGCACTACTGAAGTCACATCAGCTCCTTGTGCTAAAATCTATCACGTTGCTGCTACACTGCGCTCTCCCTCTGAAGCTCCCTGCATTGCTATAGCTCTACACTGCATAAGCAGCACTGCTCTACGCTGCTGAAGTCACATCAGCCTCTGCGCTGCTACTACTTGTACAATGCTGCTGCTATGCTTTGCACTGCTCCTCCTAGCCTCCAGATATGCCTCTGCCTCTGCCTCATCTATGATCTATGCACCCACTACTCCACTTGTATCGCTACTGTCTTAAGGCTACCGTAGCTCACATGTGATCTAAGAGATGAGCTGCTCAAGGATCCAACCTTTTCTTCCATGTAGCTCCTCAACATGTCCATGTCACCCCATCTCCATGGTTCATGATCTCTCATGGCTGCATAATTTCCTGACCCATCATCTGCCACAACTACTTTGGAAGAATATGCTTCCTTGTCCTTTTTCTTATGAAGACAATGGTTGGAAAAATGTCCCATTTCACCACACTGGAAGCACTTGATATTTTAGAGATCCTTCTTCTTCTTCTGCTGCTCCTTCGATGCCAAGGCTGCATCTTCCTCATCTTCCTTCTTTACTTTTCTCAACGCAGGGCTATGCTGCCTCTTGGTGAATCTGCGTGGTTCTTCTTGCCGCAGGATTGCCACAAGCTGTCCCAATTTGGGAGGTCTGCTCTTCCAAAGATACTTTGGAAAAGGTTTCCCACTCATCCATGACTGCATTGAAGGCAGTCCTGACTATCACTGCGTCATCTACGATTGCACCTATTGCAGTCAATTGATCCCTGATTTCCTGCAGTCTGAAGAGGAAGTGTTCCATGTCTTCTCCCTTGGTCATCATGAATGACCTCATTTGGGTCTTCAACAACATTTTCCTTTGGATAGAATTTTCCTCATACAAGGAATTCAAGGCCTTCCACATCTCATTAGCTGTCTTCTTCTTAGCTATGTGTGGTACAATATGGTCCTTGATACTATCCATTATCAACCTCTTGGCATGCCTAACAACTTCCCTATGCTTTCGTAGGAGATCCGAATCTGTCGGTGTGGCCAGAGTCTGCTCTGCATGGTCTCTTAGATTTTACACCTCAAGGATAATTATAATCCTTGCTTTCCAAACCAAAAATTTTGAGAGGCCCTCTAGCCTATCTTGATCACGCAGTCCATGAGGAGCCATCTGCTAAGAATGTGTTGAAAATTCCTTTTCTCTTTGCTAGAGAAATGGATCCAAGGCCCTTGGTGAAACATGTGCCTTCTGCTTCCTCTGACACTTGATTTCCCTCCTTGGAAATCTACCAAATCAACTATGATTCACCTTCTTCTTTGATCCTCTGATCAAAATGCAAGTTTCCTTTGGCAAGAAAATTTTCTGAGAAGCTGATCTCCTCCCAATATTTGTCACCTGTGCTAAGGAAAAAATTATAAAATTTTTAGAATTTTAACCCCACCAGCTCTTTTGAATTTCTGCAAAATTTTCTGGATCTGACAAATACAGATCTGAACCATGCTGGCTGGCTTCAGACCCAACCAATACTGTTTCTAAGCTGCCTCTGCATAGTAATTACGTGGGCTTGCTAGGAAACAACACTGGACAACGTCACCCTTCCCTTTGCGTGAATCTGCTCCTGAAAACTGCATTGTTCCTTCATATCTACTTCTCTGTTGCTTTTCCAGCTGTTTTCTGCAGCTATATTCTTCATATTCTTTAGCTGGTGACCCTCCTAGATCTACAATTCCTTTGATACTATGTAGAAATTTCCAAATCTTATACTTTATAAAGAAATTATTATTGTTAATCCAGTTATGCTCCTCTTACTTAGACAAGTTATTAACTGAATAAATTCAAGTTAAAATCGAAGAAAAACACATAACAGATCTCTACCAATCCAGATCTAGAATAAGCACATGCACACATTAAAAAAGTGACACAGTTATTTCTGGACAAATAGTCCCCGGAAAAACCCAAGGTGGGAAAACCGGTCTCTAGCTGCTAGAGGGTTCTATTATTAAGAATATTTCTGAATACACAAATCTGGGTTCCAGATCTGGAAAACCCAACAGAGAAAACACTAGATCTACAACTCACTGGCTGATCTAGGGCCAAAATAAAGACTGATCCACACCCTCAAATGTGATTTACATAACTCATCCTAGATTAGGGCTTAGAAACCCTAGCGTTGTCCCTGAAATGCTCCGCGTCAGCCTCTGAAGACCCTGAAATCCTCTGCATCATCCTTGGATGGCATCCAAACCCTCAGCGCTTCTCCGGAAGGGAATGCGTTACCCCAGAATGGGTGACACAGTCACTACGTTTCCCTTAAGGGTCTCTGCGTAACCCCTAAAGAGTTTCCAGAAAATTGCGTTGTCCTTGTTGCTGTTGCTGCTACTGCCTTCCTCTGCACTGTCCTTGAGCTGATCTCTTCTCTACCTCTTGTGTATTCTAGACCCTAGGATCAGATCATCCCCTTGGTCTAAATTCCCCTCTCTGCAGCTAAAACACTTCTGAGTATTCTTAGCAAACCCTGCCCTAGAATCTGAGCTGGGCTTCAGTGCTATGCCTCTGTGTGTGTTACAAATTACCCCAAGCCTTTCCCTTATACTTTTCTCGTTGAAAAATCAACGTCCATGATCAAATCCTAAATGAAAGGCTAAGATTAAAATAAAGCTTGATCCATGTGACTTAAGATAATTTCATCACATGTTTAATTAAATTCACTTTAATTATTTTATTTTCCTAAGTTTTAACTTAGGAAGTACATTAAAATAATTAATTAATCTAATATATCCTAAACCAGATGAAATTTCCCAAATCCATTTTTGGGTCTTGTAGATTAGGTGAAATCTAGTCCTTCCTAAAAATTTGGGACCTAGAGCACAACTGATGCTACCCCAAATACACAAAATCTCAACAACACACCTAGGTCCCTCGGTTGATGGTTAGCAAGTAATCCTGATGGTACCTAAAGTTGCTGAAAGCTTAAGTCCATCTTAGTCCCACCTAGATAGATTTCCCTGGTCAGGAATATAGTCCATGGCATTGTGGTGCCTAAATTGTTGAGAGACCAATGGATATATTTCCCTAGTCAGGAATCTAGTCTATGGCATTGCGGTGCCTAACTCGTTGAGAGACCAATGGATAGATTGCCCTGGTCAGGAAGCAATCTAGTCCATGGATTTGCGGTGCCTAAAATTATTCATAGATTAAGTGAGATTTTCCATGTACCTATTTGATTATATGTAAATATGAATACCTCCCTAGTTAAGAGAGAGCGTTGGAAAATGTAACTAGGTTCAGTCGTCATTCTTGTACTTGAAGTCGAAATATAATATATTTGTCAAAAGAAAGTGAAAATAAGCTTATTATTATTTTTTATTTGACTTATTAAATCACGGGTTTCATGCTTGGGTCAAATGAATAGTTCAAGCCTCCATTGTAGGGTTTAGGATTATTTATATGGGTCAAAGTCAGTTTTCCAAAGCATCCTCCATCAAGTCTCCTTCTGTTGGTCACACTCCTCAACAATTCCTCTCAAGTTGACCTGAAATATATGGTCTTCAAGTTGGTTTTCTAAAATAAGAACACATCAGCTCAATATATAGACGCACCTTTTCAAAAGTTCATGCCAGCTCAAATATGATAGACAAACCACTATATATACCAGTGCAGGGATTTCACATTTTCTCATTTAATATTTTTGGATAGAATTACAGAGCTATCACAGGACTCGGATCAGTTACAGGGTTCAGAGATCATAGAGGTTTCAGTGTTGTTACAGAGTGGAGGGTTTGGTCTTCAGTGTTGTTGCAGAGTGAAGGGCTTGGACTTTACCCTACAATATCATGACAATGGAGTCTCGGTGTTGCCACACTAATATGCTAACCAAAATTTCGGTGAAATGAAGGTTTAGGTGCTTCCAAAGTGACAAGGTATCACAATGATATGTTTTCATTGATTTCACAATGATAAGGACTTAGTGCTCTCACAGTTACAAGGATGACTTGATGGAGGATGTCTTGGGTCTTGATTGTAAGGTCTTGGTCGTCTCATATTAAGGAAGAATTTTGTGTCTAGGTTTTTCCCTCGAGGGGGGTTTTTCCCTGTTAGCATGCCTATATCCTATGTTCTCTTATTTTTTTGTTTGGAATTGATCTTGATGACAAGAAAAGACAAATAATAAATCTAATACTAATAATGAAAACATCATAAGTTAATTTCATAATAAGGGAAATAATTTTAACTGCCACCTCTATTGATTTCCCAACATCTACCACAATGAGAGATGGCTTGGCTAATGGAAAATTGATTTTTGATAAATGGATCAATATGACATAAATTTTAAAATCCACACTTTCTCTTCATTATTAATCCAATGGATCACATGACCCTTTTTATCACTAATGTTTGTAAATTTCTAGAAGACCTTTGGATTTTTCCATTGGTTGGATTAGGATTATACAATTCTTGTTAAAACATAGTTTTTTTATGAGCCAACCTATTGTTACTGTGACAAAAACCCTCCAAAATTTTTCATACACTCAAATTTTGGAGCCTATTGTGGATCTTATGATTGGTCATTCCATAGTCACTTATTGGTCAGATGATGCTCTTTGAGCTGCCTCTTGGATTGGAAGTGTTGAAGTCACTTTCTCACACATTCTCAACCTGTAACAAGTGCATACGTGCATTATTTTATGCAATATTGGACATGCATAGCACTTTCTTATCAATATTGTGCCTGTTTGATGACCAATCCATGTCGAAAGTCAGTGTGCACTGACAACAATAGTTTCTCACATTCTAGCTATGTTTATGCTTCTATTCTAATGAGTTTTACAAATTGTCGCTTCTACTCACCTTTGATTTCACAAGTATTGTTTTCATATTTACCATTATCACTTTCACTTTCTTTCCCTTTAATTAGTGTTTTTTTATTGTTACCTTCACCCTGACATGTGTTTTTTTCACCGTCGTTCGTATATCGCAAGTGTCATTCACACTTTTATTTTCATATAGAAAGTGTCATCTTCTGGCATGGAGATTACCTCTTATCATGCAAAGTGGAGTTTTGGTTTGTTTCAAGGGGAAATATTTGTAACAATGAGTTGTTATTATCATGTAGGCATGTTTCACACTTATTTCCAAAGTTTGATGCATTGTCACAAAAGTGTCGTCATTATCATCACAAAGTCCATCTTTAGTGCTGCACTTGTCATAAGTTTCTGCAAAGGTTGTGACACTAAGGGAAGTATGTGTTAATATTTTCTGGATGATCTACGTTGTGTCACCAAGTGTCTAAGTGTGTGATCACAATTAATTTATATCATTTTTCACATTGGTCTCATTGATCCCACACTTAGCCAAATTTCAGAAAATTCCCAACAACCTAGCCTCATCCAACCCTCCTGAACTGCGCATTGCATAGTCTTAGCCCTCAAGCAAAAATATTATCTATTGGCATTGAACAATGCATAGTCTATGCCTCCCAGAACTGCACATTTTGCAATCTCAGTGCTCAAGCCCAAGCCTTGACTCCCAAAACTGCACAATCTTTCTCTCCAACCCATCCAGAACTACACATTACATAGTATCAAGGCTATATCAAGGCTCAGGCCTTAACCTTGAGCTCCTGAACTATGCAATTGTGCAATAACCCAATCTTCTCTTTCTTCCAGAACTACGCAATTGGCAGAACTAGTTCCCAATCCCTCAGCCTGGCTCACTGAGCTCCCAAACTGTGTAATCTTCTTCTTCAGTCCAGCCTAAACTACAAATTTTGTAGTCTCAGAACTCAAGATCCACCCCTGACTGCCTGAGCTACCATATGTGTAGTCAATGAACCTTTCCCTTGGCCCACCATTGGCTATGGCTCAATCAGCGGATCATCATGTAACATCTTAGACTAGGGGCTTATCGAACTGATGTCTTCTTGTCATGAGTGGATTGCAGGTACATGAACTCTACCATGCTATCAGAAATATGATGAAGAAGGAGACAGAGAATGAGGACATGCTATATTAAACCTAAGGAGTTGGGGAGAGAGTATGATCATCAGACAAGAAGACGAAGGAACATTGGAGTATGATAGAAGACCATATATCAGGACTACATGAATACTCCATCTGATTTACAACCCTTTAGAGGATAGATATGAAGAACAAATCACATATCTCATGAATTTGAAGCATTGAATGCACCTTGTATTGAAGGCACAAAGAAATAAGTATTAAGAAGGAAATCTTATCATTGCCACATCATTATGTCTTCAATGTCATGTATTGTTGCAAACACTGAAAACCCTTCCATGTGTTTTTCTCTAAGTGTTTTTCTCCTTTTTGTAAGATAGGAAAGATGTTGTCTTTTCGCATGTTGGGTATCACATAATGTGTATAAGCCTATTTTGTTGGTTTCAAGAGGTCATGTTTGTGTATATGAGTTGTTCCAATCATATAACATCTGTCGCACTCATTCTTAAATTTTTAAGCATTTTCGCACAAGTGTCATTACAGTCATCGCAAAGTGTAACTTAAGTGTATCATTTATCGTAACTTGTCGTAAAGTTGTTGCATGGAGGTAAATGCATTGTTCATATGTCATGGATGATCTATTTTTTTGTGTCATAAAGTAGTGTAAGTGTGTGATCACAGTCAAAGTACTATCATTGTTTACATCCGTCTCCCCAATCCCACACTTAGCCATTTCTAAAAAGGCTTCCCAACCAAGAAACCTAGCTTCACCCGACCTCCCTAAACTATGCACTGCGTAGTTTCGGTCCTCTAGCAATGGCATTTCCTCTTGAAACTGCGCAATGTGTAGTTCCTGCCTCCTAGGTCTACTGCACTAAACACTTTCTTTTCTTAAGATCCGACCTTGACCTCATAAATTGCGCAATTCCTTCTCCTAGCTTGGCCTCAACTACTTCACAATCTCTAGCCTCAAGCTCATCCCTTAAGCTCCTATTCTGCACAATTTCGTAGTGACCCAACCTTCTCTACCTCCCGAAACTGCGCAGTATGTTCCTCCAGTGTCCATACCCTCAACCTATCTCACTGGCTACTAGAATTGTGATGTTTTCTCCTCTATCTAGCCTAAAATATGCACTACGTAGTCTCAGGGCTCAAGTCTCACCCCTGGTTTTTTGAACTGTGCAACTATGCAGTCACTGATCCCCTTCTCCCAGCCTGTCACCTAGTTCTGGCTCAATCAATGGATCAAAATGCACTATCTTAGACTAAGGGATTTTTAGACTGATATCATCTCGTCATGAGTGAATTGCAGATGCAGGTACTCTCTCACACCATGATAGGATTATGAAGAAGGAGATGAAGAAGGGAAGCATGTTGAAACACATCTTTGTAGCAAAATATACAAGCTGATAAATCAAGGCAAAGCAAAAGGACACCATTTTGCAACCAAAACTCAAGACTTGATATCATTGAAGATTCCTTATCACCAAGCCATGAGGAGGTGGAAAAGAGAATAATTCTCAAGAATACATCATACACAACAATAACAGTGGCTTGACATTTCCACATCATCAAGCAATACATATCAGCAATTCCATGTCATATCATGTCACGAGTTGTCATATGCCACATCTTTGTTATGGATCATGTAAATTGTTACTCAAAATGTATTGTAAAGTGGAAGTCCAAAGGACACACATGGAATATGAAGAATCATGTAGGTCGAAAAGTCATAGGAAGTCAAATAGCCATGAGGGTAGAAAAAGAGTCACAAGGAAGGTGAAGCATCACCTCTTGGTTATATATACATCTTCATTGTATGAGCAAAGGACTTTTCACCTTGGCGCCTCATGCAAGGCATTTGAGAGATAATTTATTTCATTTGAGGAGCACGGAGTGGCTCCAATGCTCCACTACTAGAGCTAGTGGTGTTCATTGTATACATATGTCTTGGAAATTTTACTTAATATCAAAAGCCTTATGGGCTAGCACGCTCTTCATGCATGGATTATGGATATTTGTATGACTATTATGTGAATATTTTTAATTCATGTTTTCTTTCATCTATGCTAAATTAGTTGAATTATTTCGGTTATTTTGGTGCTTATCATATTGAGAATGTGTTGTAATTGCCATCATCATTGTCGCATCTTTGTGGAGTATTCCGTAGGATATTAGAGATATTTTCCTTGTCATATTGGTTTCAATGACCATCACATCTTTGTGGACTATTCCACTTGATTTTGTACGAACCCTTCTTGTTCATGTGTGTCTCTACTAGGGTGGTACTACTACCTCTCTCTTACAGGCTCACTTTTCCTCCCCTTCCTCCCCTCCGTAGTGAAATAAATTTGACATGCATGTGATCAAAGACTCACCAGGAACACCCCCCTTGCTTGTTGAAGGCGCATTTTCACTCCTCTCTCTTGCAGATAGTTAGAGCCAAGGAATATCTATAAGAATACATGGAAAACATGTTGATATTCCAGATGGGACTTTTAATCCAAATGATGTGAGGTCTAATTGGGAATTCACATCAGGGAGACCCCTTAGTTGACAAATTTACAGCACCATCAACAATGGCGCTAGAAGGAGGGAAAATGACAAGCTGAGCCAACTGAGTCTATTTTGAAACTACTTTCATAAATGGCTCTTTCCCAAATCCTAATCCCCAAGTTTTTTTCTAGCATACCTCCTAGAAAAATTTCAATCTTCACAGAAATTGTTCATACCTTGTCTCAGTTCAAGTTTAATGGCGAGAGTGGTATATTTTTATCCAGACACATAAATGATTTTCTTGTGCTTTGTAAAAATTTCCAAATCAATGATGATGATATGAATTTAAAAACTTGAAGGTTTATTTAAAAGTTGCAAGTAAATTTATGTCTTATGGGGAATGAATCGATTTGAAAAAGTACATTAATTTTATTGTTTAAAACTTAGTTTGCAGAAAATAAACAAAGACAAATGAACCATACACAAAAACATAGAATAACAATTGATAACATATTTCACCCCTCTTGGGATACATCTCTGGGTTAACCTTCCAATGTTGGGCCTCTTCAATTATGTGCTCAAATTTGTAATTACATCAGTTTACAGTTCTTAAAATGTAAAAATAATGCTGCCAATAGATTTTGAAGGCCCAAAAACCCCTATCTAGGCTCTTCTTGGGCTCAAAAAGGAAAAAAACTCATCAAGTTATGGCTTTTCCAAGTTTCTTCTGCTAACTGTTCTCCAATTCTACAACACTGGCTAATTGTTATACACTTTCCACCATTCTTCCAACCATCGAGAGATAATTTGTTTGGCGTGGAGAGATTCACATCGAAAATGGTGCAAATTTTTGCTTAGTTAAATTGACCAATGACCCCCACACTCTAGATTTTTGGACTCGTCATTGGCTGTGTGGCCCATATGGCTGGAAGTTGGGCTAACTGCCCTCCCTCACCACTCCACGCCTTCCATTGATCGTTGCGGTCATGTTCCAACCATGGGGTCAGGGACCGGGCTAACTTCCAGCCCCCACCGCTGAAACTCCTCATTAACTTCATTGATGGTTATATGCTACCCGATGGGACTAGTGCTAGGGCCAAGCGCCCCGCCCCTCCCACCGAGCTCCTTCAGTTGGTCACCTGTGCGCCATGTAACATAGGGCTAGGGATTACAACCCGTTACACAGTAATTTGTCACCGTCCCTGCAATCCCCGTCCCGCACATTGGAGGGCTTATTCTGTGACCTGTGAGCAGTGACATGACCTGAAACCACTTTCATGGCATCCCCCTTGACAAGGAAAATCATTCCCCTGAAGACAATTTCCTATGAAAAGCCCTAAAAATATCCTTTTTAGCCTTGGCGCGACTAGCTAGTTCAGCCCTCGTGCCAATAGGGTAAATCCACCAAAGAGGGTGCGCCAACTGGCACTTTGTCCCAATGTATCACCCGCGCCAGGCTTAATAAGAGTTTTAAAAAAAAATAAATGGCGGAAGTTTGATTCCAACCAACTCCTGAACTGGTCTCTAAATTGAGTTGGGAGGTTTGGCTTTGGATCTCCATGTAGGGGAAGTGGTTTTCCACCTATCATGGAAGCTTCCTTGAGGATAGGGCCAATCCCACCTTTGTAGGGATCCCAACTCCCCTTCCACCATCTATATAAGCTTGTCATTTTCCCTTTGCAAGATAGCCTAAATAGAGCTGAATCAATTATAAGGAGATTATCATCAGACATCTGAAGAGAGAGAGACTTGTCCTTTTCTCGACGAGCTTTACCGAGACGTACTCCTTTGTCGACCCGTCGAAGGAAGATCCAGCGTCAGAGCTCAGGTTGTATCTTTCTTTGTTCTGATTAATAATAAACGACTTCAATTATGGTTCCACTCAGATTTTCATGTTTCATGTTATGATTTGTATCTTCTCTGACTGATACATAATTGCATGTGTTACGTTTTACGTTTGTTTGTTTTTTGTTCCTTCTTGTACGTGCAGATGTTCGATCGCGTCGAGCAGGAGAATTGTGATCTGCTGGAGCTAGGGATGGAAGCGCCATCTTCTCTACAAATGACAGTAGCGTAGGACTTAAGGTAGGCCTCTTGTCGCATCTTGGTCTTTTGCAATTAGGAACTTGCGTCTTAGCATGACTCGATTGTTGCTAGACCCGATCTGGGCTAGTAGGGATCGCCTCTGTTCGTAGAGGGGATTTACCTCTCCAACAAATTGGCGACTCCGCTAGGGAGACATTGATTGGAGTTTGTCTTGTCTTTTCGGTTGATTTTGGTCTTTGCTTGCTTGATCAACTCTTTTGGTTCAATATTTTTCAGTGTGAGACTGTTGTTTAGCCTCACCATCCCTGATCTGCTTTTGGATTGCTCTTTTTCATTTTTCCCATTAGTAAACTCGACTAGCGCAGTTTTTGCCCTGATAGTCACACCAGCTGGTGCATGTTGCCAGTTTATCACCCGCGCCAATCCTGTTCTGGCTCTAGTTCCAGCTTGACAGTCGTGCCAATTTTGTAAGGTGCTAGGGTTTGCTACTTTTTGAGCTTTTTGAGCTTGGTCTGTGATTTTGGTGTCACTTTTTCGACTGCCTGAGTGTTCTGGAGCCTTGTTTGACTGACTGGGACCTTCATCCTTTGGTTGTTTGCCTTTTTCTATCGATTTTACATTCTAGCCCTAGGGCATCTAGGTGTTGTAGTGTGTCGAGCCTCCCGTGGGAGTTTTCGGTCTTCGTTTGATCAGTCAATTTTATTATTGCTTCTATGCATTCGTTTGGTGGTTTTCCATTGTTTTAGGGCATTATTTGAGTGATTGGCTTCTTCTTCATTCGATTTCCGCTTTGTCTTGTTTTGGGCCTAGATTACATGGTTCATTTGAGTCTTTGAAGATTCCTTTGATTTGAGGGACTTCTTTATCAATTTGAGGTCTGATTGTGTCTTTGGCATTGAGTGAAACTTGCTTGTCTTTGCTCTTATTGCTGTCACTTCTCAAATTTCTCTTTTCATTAGTTTTCATTTTTTTTAGTGTACTTTTCTCTTAAACATTGAAAATACAAAAAAAATCTTTTTTACTTTCGATTAGTTAATGTGAATTAAATATTTTCTGTGTTATTAGTGATTTATAACTCTGAAAGAAAAGCTTTTAGTTTTCGTTAGCGTGCATTAGAGACACTAGTGGTTGTTTTGTGATCATTTCGTTATTATGTGAAAGCTCTCAACCTTCCCATAGTTAGCTATTCATCGAATGAAATGATATGTTGTGGCATGTAGTGTGCATTTAGGATATTTTGAGACATAACACTTGGTAGGGCCTGGAAATTGAAACATAATTGAAGATTAACATTAAAATTTATTCAATTTACCTTAAGGCAACATTGAAACATTAAAGAAATATTTAGAGGTCTAGGCTAGAGACGTGTTCCGACGTCGTTAAACCTAGTAGCTGTCGTTCGCCTCTTGGCTTTAGATAGCACTAGTACGGACTTGTGCTCCCCATACCATTGCGTATATAAAGGGAGACCCCACTAGGTTTCTATCCTTTATCCGTAGGAAGCCGAGTCTGCCGCCTTATACCCGTGATACACCAGACACAGCATTCAGGGAGATTGCATCATGCATGCACGTATGTTAAGTCCTTGGTTGATTTCACTTTCATTTTGAAACCAAGGTGTATATTGCAGTTCACGGATATCTGGTACACTCGTTGCCTAGATTACCAGAGTAGTCATTTTGATTTTTCTGACTCTTTAAATTTGAAAGGATCATCAAGCGCTTGTCCTTTCATGCTTGTTTCAAAACTGAAAGAGATAGAGTCACCTTTCATCCGTTTCTCAACTCTTAAAACATGAAACAATGAAGTTTCTAAGTTTCAATGTGGTAAAATAAATCACCTGCGATCACACGCCCTGTTACAATTTGCTTGTTGGCTGTTTGATTGTGTGCCTTGATTTTTTAGCCTATGTGTTGTGTTTAATCTTTTATTCTTGTCATTACTATCACAGTGGCGGAACCCTCAGTTTCGTCTACTGGTAGTCCATATACAGACGATTCATCAGAGGTCTCTCAATCCTCTGCTGAACCTTAGCAGTCCATTATCTCCAAGTTTCCCGACAGGGGACTGGTTCTATCTGAGCTTCCCTTTGGAGGACCAGTTGAGTTCAATTGGCCCTTATCCAACGCTTGGTTTGGATTTGGAGTAGGGGAATATTTCCCTCCTCTTACATCGGGTTCGCCTTTTATAGCTGTTGTCATTCCTCCTAGTCCTCGCCGTCTTCTAGCAGATCTAATGATAGGTTCAGATATGGGCTCATCCAACCATTCTCCTAGTGAGGAAATCTCCACGTCTAGTGAATATTACCAGTTGTTCCCAGAAGACAACCCCGAGTTATCTATCATGTCTTCGCTGGGTCCTTCACTTCCAGCAGGGTATAGATCTTTAAGTTATATTATGACCGTTGTTGCCTCTATGGGGATATCAACTCCCTCTACGAGGCACATTATTCCTTCATTGGCGATGTCTCCCAGGACACCCATTATTTCATCCCCTCAGGTCACTTCAGTACCTGTCGGGCCCACTGTCTGTGTGGCCGCGTCTACACTCGTTGTTACCACTCAGTCCGTAAGGACTATGTCACTTCCCGAAGACGTCTATATAGCATCTACTATTCTAGAGAACATCTCTCTGAAAGAGTATCATTTGTCCCTACAACAATCGAACTCTAAGGTTGGTCCATCCTCCCAATATCCCAACTGTCCTTATTTTTCGCATTATGCACAGGATGGTACTCCCGTCTACATTTTTCCCTCTCAGTATGATGAGCAGGGAAACCCTCTATGTTTTCCTGCTCCAAAGGCTTATCAATATGTCCAAGGTTTTCTATTTGCCCAGGCTGGGCAACCTTCCAACCTGCAAGGACAACCCTTTCAGGGCCAACCTTCGAGACAGCCTGGTTATCCTTACGACCCGCAAAGTCAGCCATTACAAGGCCAGCCTTCGGGCCAGCAGGGGTTGTTATATGGTCCGCAAGGACAGTCCTACAACCTTTCAGGGCAACCTATGCAACCTCAAGGACCCATAGGTCTACCAGGGTACCAACCGGGACCATTGTACGGTCCTGGGGGGAAAATCCAACCATCTCAACCCATGGTGCAACCTCTGCAACCTCAGTTTCCTATTGGTCTGAATGTTGCACAGCTTGGGCCCTCTTATGGTCCTGTTGTAGGTCAAACCAGTTATCAGGCACAACCTGGCCCCATTCCACCACCAGGCCAACTGGAAAATGGCCCATTCGGCATAGCCTGGTGTCCCACATCAGCCAGGTCAACCTGTAAAACCTGTACAACCTGTTCACTCGGGTCATCCTATTCAACCAGGGCAGCCCGTTCACCCAGGTCAACTTGTCCAATCAAGCTAGCCTGCACATCCTATCAACCCTGCTCAGTAGCCGATTTACTCGATGCCGCAACCGAATCAGCCGATGCGCCCTACTTATCAGGCTCAGAAGGGCCCCACCTATCAGCATCTCACTCAACCCCAAGGCGGTTACTATCTTCAAGGTCAATCACGACTGGTTTACAACCCGCCCCAAGGTTCTAATTATTATCTTCAGAAACTGGGCTTTACCTATACTCAGCAGTCAACTCTGTATACTGCTCAAATGGGGCCGACATATAATCAGGGGCCATACCCCGGTTATCAACCCCCATACACCGATTACCCGTAACCATATCAGTCTAACTATACGGCCTACACCCCCTATGGTCAGAATCCTCCAGGACAGAACCAATGGGGGCAAGGTTATGCTCAGCCAGGATGGAGTACAGGTACAGGTCCTTATCGAGGGCCTGGTATGCCTTTAATTCCACAGTTGTCGTTCTTGGCCACCTTGGAATTACCGGATGTTTCTAAATTAACCAATGATCCGATTCTTCACAATCCTTATTAGTCTCTCATTCCGACCAAGGTGCCCGGCGACTGCCCTAAGTTTGAAGGTAAAGCTGGAGAGGACCCCCAAGCTCATGTAATGACCTATTATCTGTGGTGTTCATCTAACTCTTGGGTGGATGATTCAATTCGTCTACGTCTCTTCCAACACACTCTCACCGTTACTACCACTAAGTGGTATATTGAATTACCTCATGACATATTTCAAGATTTCAATACATTAGCCATGTCTTTTCTGACGCACTCCCAGTTATCGGTTCATTATGAAGCCGGGACGCATCTCCTAACTTCTTTGAAGCAGGATAAAGCCACCCATATATCAGATCATATTCATGAGTGGCGACGTTGTTGTAGATTGATCAAATTTGATATACCTGATCAACTACTAACTCATTGGTTCACCACCTCCTTCGTTAACAAAATCGCTCAAGATATTGCTATGGGGGCATGTGTGACTGAAGAACAAGCCATCGTGCGTGCCTAGTACCTTGATCTGGTGTACTCTCAGTCCGGCACACTTTATGATATTTTGACTAATGCTCTGCGCCCAGGAACCTCTAAGGCACCACCTACCCCAGCGGTGGATGGTGTCATTGGTTCTGTTTCTCAAAATTCTCGGAAATCCTCTAATGGGAAGCAGAAGTCCAATTCTTCCAACAATTCTGCTCTTCCCACCCCTCCGAATTCTGGTAAAACTACGGAGGTCAACGTTGTTCAGGCTAATCCTATGGAAAAGGCCCCCAAAGGGAAGAAGAAGGGCAAAGGAAAATCCAAAACTGATGCCCTGAAACCAGAGTCTACTAAACCTCGTACTGATGACGGTTCTCAACGTAAATCGAAGTACCCCTGCCTTATCTGTGAAGGAGACCATTATACCAAAGATTGTCCCCGACAATTTGAAGTTAGTCAACTTTTGAAAGGCTCCAAAGGGACTCCAACAGTTCTCAAAGAACCGTTCCCATCTTAGCAGACCCAGATGGTTGAGCAGCCTTCATCATCTGTGCCATTTGGGTCCTAGGTCTTTATGATGAATGGTGTTGCACTTGTTTCGATTGTTACGCATTCGAAGGATTATACTGGATCGCTCCAGGCAGCTGGAAAGAAAGTTGTGGATGGCCCACCTCCCCCACCTATCTCTAGTCCTTTAGAAATTGAGAAGCCCAACGCTGAACCTATTGTGAGGCCATCGCCTAAAGGTGTTCTGCGAAAATCTTCCTACAACCCAAACACCCATGCCGCTCAGCACTATAGTATTGTTGAGGATTTGGCATAGGCGCCTTCTGCAATGTATGCATTGGAAGTGCTTCAAAGTTTCCCATCGCAACGGAAAGCTCTATTGTCCACAATCGGTGGAATCGATCCCGCCGATTCTAATCTTCTCACCTTCGACCTAGAAAATTTTACCCCCCGACTTCCACATCAAATCTCTCTTGTCATACAAGTCGGGATCAACGGCCTCAAAATTCATAGAGTCATTATAGATGAAGGTGTTTCCACCTGTGTTATGTCATCCACCTGCTAGAAGGCCATTGGCTCTCTGGCTCTTTCATCATCTCCCAATGCCTTAGAAGCATTCGATGGTCAGGAATCAAAACCCCTGGGTGTTCTCGAGAGTTTTCCGATTAAGTTATAGGGGAAGATAGTCAACGTAGAAGTAGAAGTGGTTGACGCCAAGCTTAACTACAAGCTGCTTCTCGACCGCAGTTGGACTCACGCCATGCTATGCGTGCAGTCCACCCTCTTCTGGCTTCTTAAGTTCCCTCATGAGGACAAAATCGTTAATGTGGATCAGTTGTCTTTCTTCACCTCATCCTCTAAGAACAACTTTCCTTACGTGGATCAGATCCCCAATCCCCCTGATAGTGTAGGACCCGGTCTCTTCAAAGACCCCGTCCTCATGGGTATTTTTCCTGCGCCACCACCACACACTGTTCAAGTTAATATGGTATCTAGGTCGGATGACCCTTGGATCATCCCTTCACCTGAACAGGTGACCTCTTTCGGAGAATCGATGCTGTTAACTCCAGTTGAGATTAATTATTGTGAAATTGTGACTGCATCCGATCCTCCTCCTCCTGAACATGCTCCTTCGAGCATGGTTCTGGATATATATTCTCAATCCCCTTGGCTCGGTGATGCAGATTCACCCAACCCTTTAAGAGAAGTTTTCCCTTCCGATGAAGCTATTGTTGAAACAATAGTCTCTTGAAGATTTGCCATGGAGCGATGGACATCATCGTTCCTCATTCATGCCTGGCCTGGGGGCAATGTCTAATTGTCTAGAGCGCTTCGCATCTCAGGTTCCCACCCCGCCTCTTCAAACACCGATACTGACTCATGTGGTTCGTTTGGAGGAAACCTGAGTAATATCACTCAAACCATGCCAATCGACATCTCCATCAAACTGGGGGTAGTCAAGAATATTCAGGTGGGAGTGACTTGTTCTCCTGAAGAGATACAAGTTTATACAAATATTTTTCGTGAATTCAGAGATGTTTTTGCATGGTCCTATGAAGAGATGCATGGGATTGATCCCAGCATAGTCGTGCACAATATTCATACCTATCCAGGTGCGAAACCTATGCGTCAACACCTACGCCCAGTGCATCCCCGAAAAGATGCAGCTATAAAGGCAGAAGTTGAAAAACTTCTTAACGTGGGCTTTATCTATCCAATTCCCCTCACAGAATGGGTTTCAAATATTGTCCCTGTAGATAAGAAATAGGGCACTATAAGAGTCTGTGTTGATTACCGAGACATCAATCGGGCGTGTCCTAAGGACAATTACCCCACTCCTTTTATATATCAAATCATTGATGAATGCACGGGGAGTGAGATTTATTCCCTTATGGATGGATTTTCTGGGTACAATCAAATAAATATTTTACTCGCTGATCAACACAAGACTGCCTTTATCTGTCTGTGGGGTACTTTTTCCTAAAAAAAACTCCCGTTCGATCTAAAAAACGCTGCGGCCACCTTCCAGCATGCTATGTCTTATGCTTTCCACGACATACGTCATATTGTTTAGCTGTATCTGGACAATTTTCCTACCCATTCAGCTCGGTGTGAGGACCATCCTAAACACCTCCACCAGATTTTCCTCCGTTGCAGACGCTATAATATTAGGCTAAATCCTGATAAGTGTGTCTTTTGCATGGATTCTGGCCGTCTTTTGGGATTCATCGTCTCCAAAGACGGAATTCACCTTGACCCCCTCAAGGTCGAGGCCATCGTCAACCTTCCATCCCCTTCCTCGTTACATCAACTGTAGAGTCTGTAGGGGAAAGTTAACTTCCTACGATGCTTCATTCTGAATTATGTGGAAGTGGCCAAGGGCTTTACGTGACTTTTGAAACAGGACGTTCCCTTCCATTGGGATGAGATTTCCCAGCAATATTTTGATAAGCTTCAAACATTGCTCATTAACGCTCCGCTCATACGTCCTCCCGACTATCATTGCGATTTCACCCTTTATTTGGCTACTGCGTTTAGCATGATAGCTATGGTTTTAGTACAGGATGACGACGATGGAAATGAACATGTAGTTTATTATCTATCTCGGAATCTTCTCAACACAGAAACACGCTATGATCATGTCAAGAAGTTGGCGCTTGTTGTGGTTCAGGCCATTGAACGTTTCCACCATTACATCCTTTTGCGTATTGTAACCGTGGTTTCGAACTACAACCCCATGACGTATATCTTGTCTCGACAATTACTGGGGGGCAAGTACTCCAAATGGATTGTAATCCTTCAGGAGTTTGATTTAGATTTCACCACTACTAAGTCGACGAAATCATTGGTTTTTGTTGATCTTATCTACTCTCTCCTGACAGACTTCGTTCCATCGAAATTTGAGGATCATATCCCGGATGACACGCTCTTTCTTATCAGCACTTGTGACCCATGGTACGGTGAAATTATCATGTATCTTCAAACATCTACGTTCCGGTCTGAATTGACAAAGGATGCTCGACGTCAGATTCGGCATCAATCTCAACCATATCGCATTGTAGGAGATACCCTGTACCATGTCGGAGTCAATTCCGTGCTCTGCCAGTGCTTGACCCTAGAAGAGGCTGAGAGAGTTTTGAATGACTGTCATAGTGGCGCTTGTGGCGGTCATATGTCCAGATATGCCACCGCCTAGAAGATTCTGTGTGCGGGTTACTTCTGGCCCTCTATATTCAAAGACTGTATTGTTGCAGTCCGAAATGTCATGCGTGCTAGGTCTTTCAGCACAAGATGCGCTCGCCACCCCTACCCTTGCATCCTGTCATTACCATAGGCCCTTTCATGAAATGGGGTGTATATTTTATGACATGTAACCCTCACTTGGCTGGGGGGAATGCTTATATAATCGTCGCCGTAGACTACTTTACTAAGTGGGCCAAAGCGATGCCTACATTAGCTGCCGATGGTAAGATAGCTGCCCAATTTATTTTCAACCATGTTATTACGTGTTTCAGAGTCCCTCAGGCCATTGTTACCGATCATGGCACCCATTTTTTGGATTACATGATGGTTGAGCTGACATCAAAGTTGGGCTTACGCCATGATAGATCAACGCCATACTACCCCCAGGTGAATGGCCAGGTTGAGGCTCTGAACAAGGTTTTGGTCACAATGCTTCAACGAATGATTGGTATCCACAAATCCAACTGGCATCTCCAATTTTTCTTAGCTCTCTGGGCTTATTGAATGTCTGTAAAGAGTGCAACCGGATTCACACCTTTTCAATTGGTGTATGGTTTGGAAGGGACTCTCCCGGTTGAATGCGAAATTCCTTCCCTGAAGTTGGATGTGGAATTATTGCCTGACACTTCTCCAGAGGAAGAACGTCTCTTGTATTTGGAATGACTAGATGAAACCCACTGCTTAGCTGCCCTAGTTATTGAGGCAAAAAAAAGGCAGGTCAAAGCCCACTTTGATCAATCAGTTTATCCTCGTTCTTTCATTGAAGGAGACCTCGTCCTCCTATATGACCAAGCACATGCTAAACTTGGAGTAGGAAAATTCCAGCCCATGTGGCATGGGCCCTATATAGTTAAATGAGTATTAAATAATGGGTCCTATGAGCTTATCGACTACGAAGGAGTTCCCCTGGCGTAGCCTAGGAATGGGTTGTACCTCAAAAAATACTACGCTTGAGTCATTCTCGTGTGGTGTGTGTGTACATAAGTGAGTGTTTTCATTTTGTACATGTGTGGTGTGGTGGTGCAGGGGTAACCCCGCTTCACCCACATTCCCAGTACTTTTCTAATTTCACTTAAACTGTGTGTCAATGCGTCCAAACTTCACACCCGATCAACTCTAAATCTGGGCAAATTCGCAACTTCTCTTATTCCACGTTGGCAAACTTAATAAAAACAAGCCTGGTCATTTTTTATATCTCAATTCAGAGAATTGAGATATTAATTCAACATTGCCCCATTGTTGTAATCCGACATTCTGTTACATGTACATGTATTAGCCCACGCAATATATCCATATACCTATTGCGACGTTCTTCTATTATTAACGAAATCCCACGTATATCGGCATACCTTTATAATGATGTGGTCACGACCAATCGGATGTGTACAGAATCCGGCCTCACTTCTCTATTCGTCACATAACCAATGTTTAAACCTCCAGAATTTATATTAATACTCCACGCTTCGTAAACAAACTTTGTAATAGCGCTTTCGCTCCGACCCCACCTACATATACATATCAATAACCAATCGAATGCACGTATCATACCTGGCTTAACCTCCGTGCACCTGTGTTATCCTCCGGGCAAGTTCAACGAGCGCCCACCGTTGGATAGCCCTTCTCCAGATCGACGACCCGTAGGCATTTCGCTCGGCGTCCAATGTCGATCCTTAATGCGCGAAGGCGCACTTTAACGAGCGGTTTTGCGGAGGTACACTTTGCCACGCGTCGACTCGTTTATGGAATCGCTCGCGTTCAGGGAAATACCGCCCACTCTGGAAAGCGGTGCGAAATGGTAGGGTGATTTTCGGCAATCCATGGTTATTGTTCACTTGCAAGGTTCCGTCGCTTCCTCCCTCAGGGTTCCGTGTTACGCTCGGTCGATGTATTTCCTCTGCGCTTCCGTTATGTCTTGTTAAAGGATCGTTCTGAACTCTCTGTGTATGTACCAATTCCTGGACATCTTCCCATCGAATTGGTCTTGTATACTATGGCTTGACGTGTTCCGTTACAGTTTAGACTCTCACTGTGATCGGTATCAGACTGCGGTAGAACGAGGTCCAACGTAGCTGCCACAGTATAGATTGGACTACTACTGCATTGCTTCTCACAATGGCTTAACATATCAACACTAATTTCGGACACGATTTAACATACACTGGTTATACAATCTCGTATCCTTACTTATGGGATTCGAGCTTCAATTACATAGGATCCGTTACTCTTCATCAGGACGCATACATAATTTCACACAGAACTTCTTCAAACAAAGCGGATATACATTCACCCATGAATTAATTATACAAGGCACAAATATACTGAAACATTTCTTAATTACACAATGAATTGACATACACTACTGACTGGCCAGATCTTCAATCTAGTGGCCTTCTTCCCCTATGCAGCTCTCTGCAAGTACAGGAGCAGGCCTGTATAGCCCTTCCTATGCAGGTCTCTCTCGACTCTGTCACAGAGGTTTATTTTATACAATTACAAGGAATTGATTCAATTCCTTGATGACTCACAGACTCTTCAACTCCCTACAGATACAAATTAAACTAACTTCCAAAACTGACTATCTCTTCAGGTGCCCCTCAATCATACGAGCAGTTACATTTTCCTTTCTAATTAACTAAAATAACCCAAAATGAATGTTTACATGGGGAAAATAAACATGAGACCCCCCCTCTAATGTTTATTTATGTACAAAAGTGTTTCGGGCCTAATGATCCTGCATCATGTGGTGTGCTTTGTAAGTGTTTTTCTACTGATTGGGTCTTCCTGATTGTGCATATGTCTATTACTCCTTTTGTCGGTTTCGCGAATGGTGCCTCCCGTAGTAACAGGAATTTGTCCTCGGCAGCCTGGGTAATCTACAATCCTGCTGGTGAGTTGGTTAATTTTCAAGGTGTTTGTCTAGGGCCTACCAAAAATAATGTTGCAGAGTATAGCGTCGTTTTAGAATTATTAAACGAGGCTGTTAACCTCGATATTCGTGCATTACTTGTGTGCCTGGACTCACAGCTTGTAGTATTAAAACTTAACGGTCATTATTCAGTTAGAAACCCATCCATTTTACGTCTGTATCTACGTATTTGTTTACTGGAAAGAAATTTTGATTACATTACATATCAAAACATACCCAGACACATGAATGCGTTAACAGATGCAGTAGCTAATTTGGTTTTAGATAGACATTTTCGCAACTTATAAAAAACATCATCACATGTAAAAAGATCATCCAGAAATAGATATATAGATATATATGTCAAATAGTTTGCATTTTGTGTACATCACATAAAATAAAATAAAATATACATGTTTTTCTAATAATAGTCAAAGACAACATGTCTCTCAAAAAATATGCATATAAAAAGCCCTAAATGACTAATCAACATGGTGCTCATGGTAACATGCCACCATAGGCACCAATCGCCTCAGCAGTCGGTGAAGGCGACTAGGCACCCCCACAGTGTGTCGCTAGTAAGCTAATGGGACACCTGTCAGCCGTGCATAGTCCGAGATTCCCCGGGCAATGCCCTCCAGGTTCTGGACCAGCTCTCTCCCTTCGCCACCCTCAGCTTGAGGGTCATGCGCGAGAGGGGTACTCCGTGCAATGGGCGACATGCCCACGGGCCTCTCTGGGCCAACATCTGCATACACATAAAAATGTTGTTAGAATAGACATGTATCACAAAAAAAATCATAAATACATAAAAAATAAATCAAAAGAGTCATACCCAACTCCTCGTCCCAGTCCTCCCCCTCTGGAAGTGGGAGATTGGGGTCTCCCGTGAAGTCGGTTCCTGCATAGGGCCAATCCTCAACCACAATCAGCTGACGCCGTAACCATACAAAAAACTCAGGCCTCCAGGACATCTGTTGGCCTCCTCCAGACCTGGGCATAAGTGCTTCCCATTGAGCCATTCTCGGCTCCCTCAATGACGGCTCAGCGACTATCACCCCTTGGCCCTAAAAAATTGGTAATCATTCCAGAATGAATGACACCAGAATGGAACCGTACCCAAACTGCTTCAGTTTGGCCTTCTTGCACTTTGTTAGCTGTCGTTTGATGTTTGTTGTTACAGCAGTGGCCCAATAAAAAAGTGTAGGATTCATGCATTCAGAGGCTAGTAGGAGTTGTGCCTTGGTTGCCTCATGTGGTGCCTATGATCCCGCAGCCCACATAATGGTGTGAAGCACTACTCGGAGTGCTAGATCGTGAACAGTGTGAATGTCTACTTTTCCACTGCCCGATCTTGTTTGTGCCCCTAGGCACACTCTTGCCATTACCATCTCCATTTTCTCCCCAGAAGGTCTGCTGCATGTCATGATTGGCACTGGGCCTCTGCGCGACAATCTGGTTATGAAAGAAATATCAGAGACTTCAAGTGCTAGTACTTGGTCTCGAAGTTTGAACACTTGTTCATTCTCGTCCCATATGCTAACTAAATATTGCAATAGCTCAGGTTGAGCTCTCAAACATGGTGTGAGGAAAAATTTCTTGAGACCAAAATCTCGGAGGGCGTTCATGCAAGCTTCATTTTCCATGGCCATTTCGTCCTCTTCCCCATGTTCCCTCTCCTTCCACTCAATCACTATTGTGGCTGGATATCTGCACCAACATGGTCAAAAATACCACATTAGATCTTTGTAACACTTAAAAATTAATTTGAGTGGCTCACAATTTGGTAATTTAACATGGAAATTTGAGTTGCACCATTGGCGCGACTATTTTCCTGACAGTCGTGCCAACTGGCGCGACCCCTTTGCAGAAAGGAGCTGGCTCGGGTCCGTGCCCGATACCCGCGCCAATTGGCGGAGCCCTAAATTTGCAAAGGGTTTCCCCCAGAGATCAAAAACAAAATGGAAATTTACAAAAAATAAATCAAAATAAAGCTGAGGGGAGCGCCTCTTACCTAGAATGAATGAGATCCTGAATGATGTACTGGATTGGTCGCAATCACTTCCGTAAGTTCGCACACCAAAAACTCACTGTTGCTCTCCAAATGAGGTAAAAAGTAAAAGTAAATATTTTTTTACCATTTGTGGCATATTTATAAAATTTGAAGTCAAAATTAGGTTTTGAAAGTCATTTTTCTCAATATTTTAATATATTTTGTTGAGAAATGGGTTTTACACTTGCTTTTATGTGCAGTAACAGGTTTTTACGAGACTTGGACAGTGATACGAGTTGTATTTTATACTTTTCCAGACTCGGTAAAAACACGAAAAAGTCACTTTGGAGTCATCTTTCAGCTCTTTTCTGACTCTCTAAACATGAAAAGATTGCTGAGTCGCTTGTCGTTTCGATCTTGTTAAAGTGTCTGCGAAATGACATCTACCCAGTATATGTTTACCCCTTTTTCGGGCTGGTATAGATTATTTACGAAAAAGGAATACCCTAGCCTACTACGACTAGGAGGTTCTCTCAAACATAGTTTTCTACCTTTTCAGATCTGAGGAACTATTTACGAAAAGGGACTGCTGGAGTTTACTTTTTTGTTGTCTTTTCAAACTCTCTAAACATGAAAAGACGTTGAGTTCTCCCTTTGTCAGACTCGTTAAACCCTGATGACATCGAATTCAGTCATAATGACGATATTCGAGTTCCTCCTTCCTAGGGCTCATTAAATGTACTAGGATGGATTCGTTCGAAGGACGAACTTATATTACAAGCATATGCTATCTCCTTCAAGCTTGTCTTCAAAAATAATTGGGGTACTCGCCAAAAATGGTGGGGAAAAATGGAACCCGTATTGTCGTCGTGTCGGCAGTATGTCGCTCTTGAACATGGCACTTGTCTGCATTCATGTCGGGTTGGGGACATCTCATCTCATTATCTGTTTGCCTCCGTGGGTTTGGGTAATCCCTTTTGACCTCTCATCTGTTCTTTGCCTTGTCATCATGACCTCTGATCTTTTGATGTCAAATACTGCCAAATCCACTGTTGTGTCGCCGATATGTTCAAGAGAAGTTGACCTCTGCATTTTCAACCCTCCTCTGATTCTCATCTGATCCTGATTCACAACATTATGTTCCTCTGTCTCGTGTCGATGATGTGGGAAACACTATGGCCCACCTTCGATCAAGGTCACTTCCTGTCGAATTTAGCTCATTATCCAGGAATCTGATCTAGAGACTCCCCTTACGAAGCTTGGAGCACGCATGCCTCAATGGCGGGTTCTTCGCATTCAACGCAGGGTTTCTCTGTTCCTTCGATCGGATGGTCTGCGGGGTGTTCGACATTGACTCACTGTTCACATTCCGTGGATTGTACCTATAGTACCTTGAGGGCCATTGTCATTATTGGTGGTTCCTCTCACGTCTGTTAACGACTTTCATCATTGGCTCGTAATCAGACGATGTTCTCGCATGTTCAACTTCAGCTTGCATATTCACATGCTTGGACTTGTACTCTATTCGGGTCGAGATGGAGCGCAAGACCCTGGATTTTGTCTATTAGAATCTAGGCTACGATTTTGTGGATTATTATGATTGGTTACATGACTCATTCGCTGGATGGCTGCGACCATACCTGAGTCTATTTATCGATCCTTATTAGATGGCTGCGTCCATGCCTTGGATATTGATTATTGTATACTCTGTTATGGATGGCTGTGCCCATACCACATATATCATGTATTTGAGATATCAGTTGTACTTGTCTACGCAGGTTTTCTGACAGCAGTGTTTTCAGTTGGACATGTTCTCGTAAAGCATTTCACCCCTCTCTCTCTCTCAGGCCTCATGCTTTAGGGGGCATCTGTTACACAGTAATTTATCACCGTCCCTGCAATCCCCTTTCCTGCAAATTGGAGGGCTTATTCCGTGACCTGTGAGCAGTGACATGACCTGAAACCACTTTTATGGCATCCCCTGTGACAAGGAAAATCATTCCGTTGAAGACAATTTCCTGTGAAAAGCCCTAAAAATAGCCTTTTTAGCCTTGGCGCGACTAGCCAATTCAACCCTCGCGCCAATGGGGGAAATCCACAAAAGAGGGTGCGCCAACTAGCACTCTATCCCAATGTATCACCCGCGCCAAGCTTAATAAGGAGTATTTTTTAAAAATAAATGGCAAAAGTTTGATTCCAACCAACTCCTGAATTGGTCTCTAAATTGAGTTGGGAGGTTTGGCTCCAGATCTCCATGTAGGGGAAGTGGTTTTCCACCTATCATGGAAGCTTCCTTGAGGATAAGGCCAATCCCACCTTTATAGGGATCCCAACTCCCCTTCCACCATCTATATAAGCTTGTCATTTTCCCTTTGCAAGCTAGCCTGAATAGAGCTGAATCAATTGTAAGGAGATTATCGTTAGGCAACCGAAGAGAGAGAGAGACTTGTCCTTTTCCCAACGAGCTTTACCGAGATGTACTCCTCTATCAACCCGCCGAAGGAAGATCTAGCGTTAGAGTTAAGGTTGTATCTTTCTTTGTTCTGATTAATAATAAATGACTTCGATTATTGTTCCACTCAGATGTTCATGTTTCATGTTATGAGTTTTATCTTCTCTGACTGATACATAATTGCATGTGTTAGGTTTTACATTTGTTTGTTTTTTGTTCCTTCTTGTACGTGCAGGTGTTCGATCGCATCGAGCGGGAGAATTGTGATCTGCCGGAGCTAGGGACAGAAGCGCCATCTTCTCCGCAAACGACAACAACGTAGGAATTAAGGTAGGCCTCTTGTCGCATCTTGGTCTTTTGCAATTAGGAACTTTCGTCTTAGCGTGACTCGGTTGTTTCTAGACCCGATCTGGGCTAGTAGGGATTGTCTCTATCCGCAGAGGGGATTTACCTCTCCAACACAACCCTGCCTTCTTCGCCAAACACGTCAAATACTTCGCACTTTGTCCTGTGGTGTGTTTTGTGTCCAGGGGCTTGGGTTGCTCCCCGTGCCCTTCCCTTTTTCACTCGTCATCAGTCTTGTGGGGATGAAAACAAACAAGGACTAGGGCTAATACCCGACCCCTCTCTCACAATGCTAAAGTCATATGACTTTAATTATTTTCCTAGTACATAGTTTAACAAGAGAAAAAGCATTAGCATCATGGTGGAGGCCATAAAATATATGTTGCAGGTTGTGGGTTCGATCCCCGTCACGGCCTTCAGGCCACAAAACAAATTTTTGACGAATCTTGAGGCACCACGTGACAACCTCTGGTTGGGCCACGTTTCGGCCTCCAATTAGACATCCCATAAAGACTTCAACCAATCAAACATGACCAATTGGACCAATGATGAAGTGATAATTTCCGAACCCTCACTAGCCATTCACCCTAGCGTACGCTCAGGAAACATGCCAACATCCGCAGTATTGACTGCCCAATCAGTAGTCTAGTCAACACACCTACAATGTTTTTAGTTATTGAGGAAAATGATCAAAACATCATAACTTGAGCATACGATATTTGTTTTCAGCGATTCAAGTGGCGTTGGATTCAGAATGACGAGCACTACGATCTAGAATTAGTTTTGGGTGATTTCAAACACTTTAATTTTTGAGCATTTCTTTTTATCCCCTAAATCATTCCTCCCCACTGGAAGCTTTTGGACCACCAAAAGGTTATTTTTAGTTAACAGGTAAGTGAGGGTACAACTCCCTCACCCTTCCAATATCAATCCATTTGGCCTTACTTGGATTAGTTACCTTGAGCCCCACATGAAGGTACTCCACATTACCTTTGCATGAATTCCTTGGTTTTCTGTCAAGAATGGTATCTTGTTGCAATTATTCAAGATATTCAGGAGAGAAATATTCTATTGTTAGAATCTGAACATTCTCTCCTTGATCTTCAATCAAAGGAGGCTCATATAATATTAACTTCTCCATATCAACAACTGCATAAATTTTCATATATGGATGCAAATCTAAATGGAAAACATTATTACCAATCTTTTTCCAATATTTTAAAGGGTCCATAGCTGATTGGTTTGAGTTTTTTACCTTCTCCATGAATCCTTTCCTTGCTAACACAAAGCCAAACTTCATCTCCCAGCTAAAATTTGTGGTCAACACGATGCTTATCATGTCTTGTCTTATACTTGGCTTGAATCTTTTCCAATTTTTCTTGTACCATTTGATGCACCAACTGAACTTGTTCAATGAAGCACTTGGCCTTATCTATGTCACTGTGTCCTTCAATTGCAACATCTTTCCCAAAGATAAAATCTAAGGGAGATTTTGGTAAATGTCCCAAACATGATTCAAATGGATATGTTTGAGTAGAAGAATGCTTGGTCCCATTGTAAGCATGTTGGATATAGTGTAAATATTCATCCCAAAGCTTAGGATGTTTACTTCAGTAACCATGAAGGAGATGTACTATTGTTTTGTTCACCACTTCTGTTTGACCATCGAATTGTGGATGAATTTTTGTGCTCTTCTTCAACTCGTTGTCCATGAGTCCCCATAAACTTGACCAAAATTTCCTGACAGATCAAGAATCTCGATCAAAAATAATAGAAGTGGGTAACCAAAAATGCACCCATACATTTTGAAAGAACATATGTGTGGTCTGTTCAGCTATAACCTGATTCTTACAAGGCATCAAATTACACATTTTTCTGAAACAATCCAAAAAAACATAAAGATAATCATGACCTTTCCTAGACATAGGTAGCCCTCCGACAAAATCCATAGAAGCACTTTCCCAAGGACGAGAAGGAACAGGAAGTGGAGTATACAAACCCAACTTTTTATTTCTAAGCTTACTAGTATCACACACAGAACATCCTCGTACATATATTGACACACTTTCATTCATACGAGGCCAATAACAATACCTTTGTATTGTGACACTATTTTTCCTACACCAAAGTGGCCTACAATAAGAGAAGTATGAGCTTCCCTTATGATGTTGACTCTTTCACCCTGTGGAACACATTACTTGCCAAGATGATACAACAATTTATCATAAACATGATAATCCAATTCTTCTACTTGGCTTCCTTGACAGAAATTTTCATATACATCTTTGAAATATTCAACTTTAGCATATTGTTCAACATAGCTCTCATGCATGATAGAATTATGCTTAATAACGACAGATGCACTAACAATAAGTCTTGATAAAATATCAACAAATTTGTTATATATAGCTTTCTTATACTTGATTACCAAATGGAATTGCTGTAAAACACCCATCCACCTGAAATGTCTCGCTTGTTGTAGCTTGGTTTGTGATTGCAAATATTGCAACGGTTGATGGTCAGTGTGAGTAATTGTTTCCTTACCCATCAAATGATGCTTCCATCTCTTCACACTTTGCACCAAAGCATACAACTCTTTATCATAAGTTGGATAGTTAATTACTGCATTGGTAAAGGTTTCAGAATGATAACAGATAATCTTACCATTTTGCATCAAACCGCTCCCATGGCATAGTCACTTGCATCGGTTTGAATCTCAAATGGCTTCTTAAGATTTGGAAGTGCAAAAACTAGTTTTGTACCAATTTTCTCTTTCAATGTATCAAAGGCTTTCTACTGCTTGCCTCCCCACTGAAAAACTTGTTTTACACTGGTCAAAGCATGTAGTGGAGCTACAATAGATGATAAGTTAGCAATAAAATTTCTTCAATATTGAGCTTCTCCTAAAAAGCTTCTAACCTCTGTTACATTATCAAGTTTAGGCCAATTCATAATTGCTTATGTTGATTTATGTTAGCATCATATGTGCTCTAAGTCTAAAATTTTTCAAGGAGGCTTAGGCACACCTATTCCAAAGAACTTAGAAAGTGTTTTTGGAAATTCCACCAAGGTTGTGTTTTATGAAAATAATTAATTATTTTTAATGGGACCCTAAGTCTAAACTTAGGAAATTAAAATAATTAAAGGATATTAATTAAAACAGGGTGTGAATATTCTATAAAATACAAAGATCAATTCAAGTTAATCTTAGTCGTTGATTAGTGATTTAATCTTGGCCGTTGAAGTTTCAATGAGAATATTATAAGAAGGACTTGATGTGGCATTTGGAAAATATACCGAGAGACCGAAATAGTGTAGAGATCGAAATGCTTTAGTGAGTAGTGATCAGGGAGAAGATTGATCGAGTTGATTCTTGTAGAGAGGCGCAAAGATAATTTTCGGTTGGAAGGTCATTTCCTGAGCTGTGAGTACACAAATTAGAAGACAAAGGGCAGTACGTAAAAGAAGCAGTGTAGCAACTACACAGAGGAAGCACAATGCCATGCAAAGGTAGTGTCACAGCCTTGAGGATATCCGAGATTCAACTGAGGATCAGTTATATCTAGTGTCAAAGTGCTTGGGTGTGAGATCAGAAGGGCCTGAGATCAATTTACAGACAAAAAAGAGCCATCAAGCAGAGGTGACGCAGTCTCGACGCAGAGTGATGCAGAACTACGCAGATGCATCATAGGGCTCATTACTTCAGTGTTTGGTCAGTCAGGATTTTCCAGTGTCGGTGTGAGGTAATCCTCACTAGCTCTTTATTAGTCAGGATTTTCCACTGTCAGTGTGAGGTAATCCTTAGTAGCCCTTTGTGAGTCAGATTCTCTATGTGGATGCCCGTAACACATCCTAGATCGTATTCGAATTACTGCATAATAAAAAAACCCTCAACTGTTGCACCAATTTTCCCACAATGGCTTTTTCTGAGGACTTAGTCGAAAAATAACGGTGTCATGTGTCTATTGTTGCTTATTTCTCAGATCTTGTTTATGCGCTTATTTTTTTATTTTTTATTTTTTATTATTTTTTTAATTATTTATTATTATTATTATTATTTTTAAATTATTTTTTAATTTTATTTATTTATTTAATTTATTTTTTTTCTGTTTATTTAATTTGATTTTATTTTTTATTTTTATTTTTTAATTTTAATTTTTTTTGTATGGGTTTCAATATTTACTGTAGAACACAGTAAATAATTTGTTCAAGAAATTAACAAATAGAAGAATTCTCATCATTTGTTGTAGTAGGATTATGGGTAGTGGAATTTTCACATGGTATCAGAGCTTGTTTAACAGTGCAGGAAGAGCAAGAGAGTGGACTAGAAAGGTCCAACGTTTCAGAAAAAGTAGGAGATCAAAAAGTTGTGTAAGAAGCAGATCGATTTCCCTAGTGATTGCGAAGTCCAAGACAGGAGGGCTAGATCTGCAAGGAAATCTCTCTTTGAGTGAGCCGACATAGAGGTAGGATTTTCCGAATTGCAGTTTTTTAGAGGCAGAGGGAGCAGTGCAACAAATTCAGAATAAATCAATAGTTGGTGGGACACAGTTTTCTTATAGCAGCAATTGTTGGTGTAGAAAGCGCCAGAAGAGAGAAAAAGAAGACACATTTGGGGGAATTATGACCTTAGAGGGTTTCTTGCGCAAGAAATTATGATTTCCCGTGTAGAAGCAAGGAGATCGTGATTTATTTGGCTTGCTCCAATAGGGAGTGCATAAAGCCACCTGTGCAGAGGGTTAGAGGTAATAGTTCAACATATGATTGGGTGAGATGGCATCCAATGGGTTGTGTGATCAAGATCGGTTGGAAGGTGCCTCCAATTACGTAATCTAGAAGGAAAGGATATCCTTCCTTCTAGATGAGCATGAGATCAAGGCCTTCATCGAAGGTGCAGTAGTTGAACTAGTAGATGTAGCACCATTGAGAGCCTTCAAGAAGGGCATGGTAAAAGGAAAACGATTGATCCTCGATGGAGTGAAGGATCACATAGTTTCACACATTTCTGACGAAGGGACAACCATGGAAATGTGGGAAGCATTGGCTATAGTGTATGGGGGGTCTTCCAAGAAGCGAAAGATGTTCTTGGAGGAAAAGCTGCATTCTACCAAGATGCAGAAGGGAGAACGTGTTGATCCATTCTATGCAAAACCAAGAGGTCTGAGATCAGCTGGCAGCTATGGGAGAAACTCCTCAAGACACAAAGATGGTAATATTTTCCTTGAATTATATGTTTGAAGAATATCAAGTCTTTGTCCAGAGCATCCTGGGCAGAGAGAAATTGCTAGAATGGGAAGGAATGTGGGAAACTTTTTAGCAGGAAGAGATGAGGAGAGACTCACTCAAGTGTAATCTTGATGGTAGTAGCAATAGTGGGACAAAGCCTAAGGAGGAGGAGAATGAATTCCTTGCATCAAAGGGGTAGCAGGAGCAATGAAGATGAAAGAAAGACATCTCAAATATTAAATGCTTCCGGTGTGGTGAAATGGTACATTACGCTACACATTTTCCTCTCAAGAAGAAGGAAAAAAATGAGAAGCATGATCCATAGGCTACAACTGCGAAGATCGAGGAGGAGGAATTCACAATGATTGCCCACATATCTCCAGGGGAGAAATGGTGTGATCTAGAGTTGTAGTTCAACAAAATTGCAGCTGGGCGGGGTCCTTGAGGAGTCTACCTCATGGATCATTACCTTTCTATGAGAGCCAAAATCATAAGTAGCAGGATGCATGAGTATCAGTTGGTGTAGAGGAGTGCAAAAGTGACAATGCAGTGGCTAGAGAGCGTCAGAGTATGAGAAATGCAGAGTAGAGTTGGAAGCAATGTAGGGAGGCACAACAAAGAGTTAGCAACAACACAACATATTCAGAGGGACAAAGAAGGGATTAACAGGAGTCAAATATTCAATACGAGATGCATCATACTGAACAATTAGTTCATATTTTGGATGCTTTTATGTTGCATTGTGCAACAGATTTGCAGTGCAGTGCAGTGGCAGTTGGAAGCAATACGCAAGGTCAACAATAAAATAGATGCAACAACACAATGCTAGTGGGCAGTAATGTCAAACATCAGCGGCGTAGAGGGAGATGTTGCAGAATCAGAGTAGTACTTCAGCTCGATGTATTGCTAGAGCACATTCCTTGCTAAGATGAAGTGTTGATTTTTGGTAGCATTAGATGTGATATAAGTCTCAAATTTTGTAGGGAGGCTTAGGCACATGTATTCCAAAGAACCCAGAATTTTTTTTGGGAAATTCCTCCCAGATTGTGTTTTATGAAAATAATTAATTATTTTTAATGGGACCCTAAGTCTAAAAATAGGAAATTAAAATAATTAAAGGATATTAATTAAAACAGGGTGTGAATCTTATAGAAAAGGTGAAGATCAAGTCAAGTTAATATTAGTCGTTGATTAGCGATTTAATCTTGGCCATTGAAGTCTCAACAAGAATATTATAAGAAGGACTTGATGGGGCATTTGGAAAATACACCGAGAGACTGACATAGTCTAGAGAACGGAATTCTTCAGTGAGTAGTGCTCAAGGAGAAGGTCGACCAGGTTGATTATTGCAGAGAGGGGCAGATATAATTTCTAGTTGGAAGGTCATTTCTTGAGCCGAGAATACACAATAGAGAGGAAAGAGGGTAGTACGCAAAAGAGTTAGCATAGTAGCTACGTAGAGGCAGCACAATGCCATGCAAAGACAATGTTCTAGCCCTGAGGAGATCCAAGATTCAACTGAGGATCAGTCAAATCTAGTTCTAAAGTGTCAGGGTGTGAGACCTGAAGGGCCTGAGATTAGTATCCAACCAGCAAAAGAGAAAACAAGTAAAGGTGATGCAGTCCCCATGCAAAGTGACACAAAATTGCGTAGAGGCTACGCAGAGGCAGCATAGGGATCATCAACTCAATGTTTGGTCAGTATGGATTTTCCAATATTAGTGTGAGGTAATCCTTACTAGATCTTTGTCATTCAGATTCTCTGTGTGGATGGCCAATAAGGCATCCCAGATTGTATTTAGAATTAATGCATAATAAACAAACCCTCAGCTATTGTACCAATTTTATCGCATTGGGTTTTTCTGGGGACTTAGTCCAAAAATAATGGTGTCGTGCGTCTATTGTTTCTTCTTGCTCAGATCTTGTTTCTGTAGTTATTAATTTTTTCGTAGTTTAATTTTGTGAAGGATGTAGTGTACGGGTTTCAATATTTACGGTAGAACACAATAAATAATTTGTTCAAGAAATTAACAAATAGAAGAATTATCATCAGTTGTTGTAGTAGGATTATGAATAGTGGAATTTTCACAACTTCAACCTTTGATCAATCTTCAACAACATGACCCAAATAAACTAAAGAGGTTTTCCCAAATTCACAATTAAACATCTTCAAATAAAATCTTTCTTTCTTTAAGACATGTAAAACTTGTTTAACATGCTTGACATGCTCTTCACAAGTCTTACTGAAAATCAGAATATTATTTAAGTAGACTATGACAAAATAATCAAGGAATGGTCTCATGACATCATTCATAACTCTCATGAATGTTGCACATGCATTACAAAGCCCAAATGGCATAACCAACCATTTAAACAAACCTTGTTTTTTTTTAAAGCAGTATTCTAAATATCACCTTCAATAATCTTGATCTGATGATAACCACTTATCAAGT